>JANRGW010011523.1:6973-24987 GCA_024733675.1 Psilopsiagon aymara
CCCCCCTTCCGACTCTCTCCCCTCGCCGCTGGCACCTCCGACCGCCCCGCTCCTCCCGGCCCCCGCCCCCGAGCCGGCTTTGTGTGCGCGGCACCCTCCACCTGGGCCGGGAGCGGCGGCACCGGCGGCGGCGGCGGTATCAGTGGCAGCGCGTCCCCGCACGATGCCGCTCCGCGGGCGCCCCGCCGCGCTCCTGCCCCTTTGTCTGCTCTGCCTCCAGGCTGCGCTGCCGCTCCGCGCCCACGGCGGCCGGTACTCCGGGTAAGTCTGTCCGTCAGTCCGCCCGCCGCCCCCCACCGCCCCGGAGGGGCAGCGGTAGCTCCGCGGCCGCGCTCCTTCCGCTGACCTGTCCCAAGAACCGGCTTGTACAGACGGGTTCTGCTGAGCGGTTGGTTTGCTTGTTTCCATGCAGCTATGGCATGCTCCGGAGCTTTCTTGCAAAAGGTGCCGTAAGTCTCTCGTAGCAATCGGAAGGATGCTACACTGGGGCAGGAAAGTTTTAGTATCCTTGTAGAAAGAGACATTGTGCTTGTACAGCACAGGGGCTTCACCGTGCTCTGAAATGAATGAAGGTTTGTATTTTCCTTGAGGGGACAATTTTCGTGTGTTTTTTTTTTTTTTTAAGTTGAATAATGTGCGGTCTTACTGAATGCATAAAAAGTGCAACCAATAAGGGAACCTGATTAACCTTACTGTGAGCAAGTGAGGACTTTTACCTGCTTCAGACTAGCCTGGTTTTGACTTTTGTTTTCATTTGAAGTTCAAATGTGTGTTAGAAAGACGGAGCTAGCAGTAATAGAAGGCAAACTGTGGTATCAGTGCTTGGCTTTACCTCCAAAGTGTATGTTCTTTTTGTCTGGTTTAAAGACTTTGGTTTTAGCAAGTGTTGAACAAAATAGAGAGCTTTGTGATGCAAATGAAAAGACAGTCATACGAAGGGGCATTAGAAGCCAGTGGCATCTTTCCACAGACACTATAAAATTCATTCAAACTGACCGGCAAATTCCTCCGGAGAAGCGCACCTCCCTGTGGAAGCAGGAGCTGTATTATTCTTTTTATTATATTAGAGTAGCCAAGCCAGGCATGGAAATTCCACTACTAAAATGAAGCTTAAAAAAAACCCTAAACATTCCTTGAGCTTCAAGTGCATGGTAATGTGATATGAAGCCATTCACCCCTGGGTCACAATTAGTGACAGAAAGTAGTTAAACATTTGACAGCTGTTTCACTATGTCCAGTTAGTTCTTCTGTCCCAGTGTCTATCCTCACTGTGTGAAACCAAACTGGCCACCACACTCAGGAGCTCTCCTGGCAATGCAGAAAGGAATAGGGCAGAACACTAAACTGTTCTTTAGAGCCATGGCATAAGGTTTGTGCAGCAGCACTGTTTGCTCTGTCTGGAGCCCATTGCACAGTCATGGTCTTGATAAGACCCAATTGTTTTAAAGTCAAGATTGTATTGAGTGTATTTGGAGATGACATTGAGATGAGTAACACGTTCCCAGTGATGGTACGTAACTTTTTCTGAATATTGATTACATGAGCTATCTATTGATCAAGGTATGAGATGTCAAAATATGCATTTTAATATCCTCTGTGTTTAAGTGAGATTGTCCATCTATAATCCACTTGGTTAAAATAGAAGGGCAATGCATGCAGATTCATGTATTTGACCTCTGCTAAGTATGTGATTCACCAGCTCTGTTGCAAATTTTAAAACTAATTTTCTTGTTGAATCATTTTATGTGCCCCAAGTGACATGTGAAGTATGCACCCAAACTCTCCCTGTTGATCCCCGTCCTAGAAGATAACTGCATAGAGTCTAGTCCAGAAAAACAAGGTTTCTCATCAGCTTCCAGAATTTAGGCAAGCACAACAAAAATCAGTACTGACAAAGAAAATAATAATTAAAAATGAAAGGCTAGAGTTCATTATAAAAACTCTTGGTCAATAGGCAATTGTAGTAGGGGGCCAAGATATATTTACAAGCCTTGCTGAAAGTGTGGTCACATTTGTAGCAGAAACCGGAATGCGTACCACATGTGTAACACAAACTGGAAAAATAACCTGATCTTTTTCCCACTCTGCTAATCTTTTCCATTCCTCCTCTCCTGGCATTATTTGTGTCAATAAGAGATGACGAAAAAAATTGTTTGTACCGGGATGAAGGTTCCTTCAGAATTATGAATACATCTTGTCCTTCTGAGGCATCTGACATCAGCCCAATGTCTTGGGCGGAATCATTTAGTTCTCTCTGTGTGTCAAATTGAGTCAAAACAGTTGGGTGGGTATTGTCATCACTCCTGAACCTCATCATCACCTTAAGGGAAAAATATTTTGGTAGGGTTTTAGGTTTTCTTTTAAGAAAGGCAATAAAAGAGGTGTCCAGGCACCTGACTTCATTTTGTGCTAAGAAATGAGTGTCAATCCTAGTCACTTCTATGAGGCTGTAACATAAAGGGGAAAGGCATAAATAGAATTAGGGCAAAAGAGATGAGAGAAAGGAAAAAAAATGGAACAAAAAAAGCAATGGAAAATGTTTCTCACAAACTGAGGCCAGCACCAGGAGGCATAGAGCAATTGCAGCTCTTTAGCTGAGGACTCCAACCCAAGACAATTAATTGGTATTGCACATGTTTCTCCAAACCAACCTCTCCAAACTGTGTTCAGAGCAGGCCAGGTGTGCCATATGGACACATTTTTATCCAAATGCATTCCAGATACCTTCAGAAGTCAACAAATGGTTGGGACATCTCAGCAAGGAGGCAGGGGCTCTCATGCCCACTGAGTTTACTGCAGAGCATTTGTATTCACCTTTGGCTGCCTCATAGGACACACAGGAATTCAATCAGCCTCTGTGCTCTTGTGCCTGCAGGAACTCAAGAGCTGTGAGCTGCTGCCTTCACCTCTAGAAGACACTGCTAACCCTGCAGCAAATTCAAAGCTATGCTCACACATTTTCCCTTCTCCCACTTGCATGCTCTGTCCAAAGGTTCCAGGGAAGATGATAGGCAAGGGAAGGGGACACATCAGTGTTTGGGCAGGGTATATGTGACATATTCAAGGGGATTTTGCAGGAGGCCATTACCAGAGGTTCAGACAGGGGCAACAAGGATAACCAAATGTATGGAATGGCTTAAGTGCTAGGACTCTGGTCTCTAATAGAAATAATTTAGGGCCTAACAGATGTCTACAACCTTTGAGTGACATGGAGGTAGTGGAGAGAGATATGTTGTGCCCTGTTTCTTCAAGTTACAAGCAGGAGATATAAAACTAATCTAGTAGGGATGAGGTTGAAAAGAAACTGCTTCACCCCAGAGGCGTTGGTCCTGTGGAAATCCTTGCTGAAGGATGCAAAATAGTGTTCTGTGTTCCTGTCTGGCCTCTGCAGGTGGAAGAGGGCAGAAAACATGGGGAGTAAGGGAAGACATAAAAAATCAGGACCTGGGTAAAGCTTGGGAGCTCTGAACTTTTTCCTAGGTTTTCTACATTAAACGCAACCTATGGTCTTCCTGTAGACATTTATACTTCCCTCTTTTTTTAAAGTATATATGTTACTAATGGGAATGTAGTGTAGTATTAAAGAAAATTCATGTCCGGGCTTGATCTGTGGAAGGGAGAGTTGCCAGGTATGCTACTGAAAGGACATCTATCCCAGGAGGTCACTGAATTGGAACTAACTGTATATTAGGAGAGTACTTAGTGGTAATACTCTTCCTTGGGTACTTGCGTTTTGACAGCTTTCCAGAGCAGGGTACTGGAACAGGTGGAATTTGGTGGGTTTTTTTGACCAAATGCAGCAATCTTCCTCTCTTAGGAATACTATGAAGGAGATGGCTATCCATTAACAAGTCAAGGTTTCTTAGGACAAAAAGCATCTCTGATTTATTATTTAAAAATGCTACTAAGATCTTTTTACTCCAGCTCACCTACCTCCACCTTACACGGCAGTTGGGCATGTTCCCTCCATTTTCTACCCCACTTCGTGTTCTTCCAAAGCCTTTTCAGAAGTGTGCCTCATCTCATCTCAAATGACCAAATGCAGGCAAAAAATCTTGACCAGACCTTCTTTAAGGTTTTTGCAGGACTCTTTGGAGTCTTTTTTAAATGTTGGATCAAGATTTTATCTCCTCCAAAATCGTGCAACCAACTAGGAGGGAAAAGACCTTTAAGGTAATAAAATCCAGCTGTTACCCCAGGTTATCCTTCTGTGGGTGGCAGTGCTGCCGATAATTGTCATTTCTCTTGGCCAGGTAAAGGCTATGGTACATGCGCATATTATTGTGTGACAATAGCTTAAAATAAGCTGGGAGTGATATGGGTAACAAGGAAATTGAAATCTGCAAAGAAATGTTCTGCAATCCAAGATACAATGTGCTGCAGCTACTGGGACATCACATCCTGAAAACTGCATACACCAACTGTTCATGCAGATAAGCACAGATATCAAATCTGAGAGCATTTGGCAAATTTGAAGTATTTTAATGCCCACTAATATCCCTACATACCATAGCTAAGTGCCTCTGATCCTCACAATACCTTATACACAATAGCTGGCAATTGTTCTGTCTCATGGAAAAAACACATGGGAGTGTGATGAAAGCGAGTTGCTGAGGGAATTGAGAAGTGGAAAGGAGCTACTTCTGTGCTATTCCCCTCTACAGATTTTTTCCAAATGTTTTAATCGGGGACTAAAAGATCTGCTCTGCTGTGTAAAACTGGTCCTTTCTCTGTGCTGCTCAACTCTCCTTCCCCACACCCGAGTCAAAGTGAAAAGTCATGCAACTGGCAACAAAAGAACTTGGAAAGCACACCACCAGGCTTAGATGGAAGTTAATTGCATTAATTCAAATGAAAACAACACTTAGTTCTTCTTTACATGGTGTCCGGGAGCTTCCAAAAGGTGAAAAGCTGTGAGCTCTCCAGCACAATTTTAAGTATTCTCTGAGAAAAACCAATAATTCTCTATTGAAAGCACCACTGGTTCCTAAAAAGAACACACATCAGTGGAATCCACAAGAACTCTGGGACCTCTATTACCCATTCTTGTCCTAACACCACAACTCTAATTTTGAACTTTCTCATCCCCTGATATTCTCCCTGTACAACATCCTTTATGTTCTCTTAGAGGGGGAAAAAAAATACTGCCAAGTTCTCGTTCTTTTTCTCATCTAAGTCCAGGCATAATAAATTTACCTTTCAAAGCTTCTCTGCCCTCCTCATTATAAATGAGAAATATGAAGTGTTCCAGTTACTCTTTCCCTTTTATTTTTTTTCCACATTTTTGCTTTTTTTTGTAATAATTGGAACCACAGTGCACATCCACATTACCCAGGTGAAGTGAATGCCAGGCAAGGAGGGTTCTGGTTCATTATGGCTGTGTCCAAATCAATCTTCCAGGTTCATATCACTATATGAGCATGGTCCCATACTTGTCCAAACTGCGACCCCATTGGGTGGTGGTGTGGGTTCTTGTGTTGCCTCTGCAGGTGGAAGAAAGCAGAAAACATGGGGAGCAAGAGAAGACATAAAAAATCAGGACCTGGGCAAAGCTTGCACCCATACTTGGGAGCTTTGAACCTTTCCTAGGTTTTCTACATTAGATGCAACCTATGGTCTTGCAGTAAGAATAATTCTTTGGGAAGTGTAAAATCAATTTCTGTAGACATTTATACTTCCCTCGGTTTTACAAGTATATATTTTACAAATGGGAATGTGGTATAGTATTAAAGAAAATTTGTGTCCAGCCTTGGTCCATACAATTACGTTCTGCATGAAACATGATACCTTGAAGGTGAACTTAAACAGAGATACTTATGAAAAAAGAGAATTCGCACATCAAGTCAGTCTGGACCCTCAGACTAAAGTATCCACTTTGAGTCCACCACTTTCTCTGTCTGATGGAAATAAGCCAGCAAAGAGTTACGGCTTTTCCTATAGCTTCTGGTACTAGTTACAGTGAACTCCAGAGCTCCCACTTCTATGCTATACCCACTTCAACTGCTGCTGCTGTGAATTCACTCTCCCAGAGTCTCTCATGGGGTTCTTAAAATGAAGTTCTCAACTCTGAATGCTTTGTACAGGACTTTAACAATCATTTAACAGGGGGCAGATACTACATAAATCACGCACATACTGATGTTTGGGGTTTTTTTAAGTAAGAAAATTGGAATCTAAAATATGTGATCGATTCACATGTAAGACAATGGAACTTACTTGTAGTCCAGAAGGAAAACCATGGTTTTGGAAGGAGGAGATTTGAAAAAGGGAGGCCAAAAATCTGCTTTCCTTGAATACATTGCTAATGACTTGTGGGGAACTTTAGTTTCAGGCACTGCATAGAGCTGTATTCCACGCTGCACAATAAACAGGATCCCAAGGTCTCCTGAAATTCTAGTGTCTGTAAAAATGTCATCCATATGTCTGAAACAGCCTTACTTGGTCAAAATGCCATAGGGAATGTTTACTGCTCCATCTAGCTGAAGGTGAATGGCCACCATTAATCATTTCTCCCTATCTCTAGGAGGTAAACTCTGTCATCTCTGTTTTGCAGAACTGTCCTTCACTTACTTTTTCTCCTCGACTTTAAATCTGAATACGTAACAGAAATTGTACTCCCTCTTCTATTGTAGAGCATGGTATTTAACAGTGTTCTGTGTGTTTAATATTCAGGCAGAAGTCGAGAAAGAAACAGACATGCTGATCATATTCTGGGTGTCTGTTCAGTAGTCTTGTAAGACAAACCTGCTGTGAGTATGCATATAGCAGTAAAAACTGAAATCAGGCAGTGTAGCTCACCATTCTGTATATTTGCTGTTCAAGCAGTATGATTTGGTTTGCTCTCAGGTAGGAGATAAGGAGAATATTCCTGCAGTTTGACCCTCTACACCAAAAAAATATTAATATAAACAGCAATATTAATATAAACAGCATTGCTGCTTTTGCCTGCCCACCTAGCTTACATATTTATACTATCAATCAGTATTATTTTTCATGCAGAAAACAACTTTCTATGAATCCTGTACTCTCTGTTCTATTTGCAATGATAAGCAGGTTTGGTTGAAAAATGAGAACCAATAATTACAATTATACATTAAATCCGTCTCTGAAAACCCTGCTGCAGGCAAAACTCCTTGCAGAACGTTACAGGGCTTTTGCTTGTCTCAGATTTGCAGACCTCCAGTAAGTAAACTTCTGAGACATTTGGGCCCAATCCCAATTTATAGGTTTTTTTTCTTTACATTCTGATTCTGATTTAAAGGCTTTGTTCACATGGTTGAGTACAAATATGTGGTTCTGATTTGATGTTGCTGTTACAGCAGAGCATGCATGGATTTTGAGGATGCAAGAAACCTACACCTCCGTATATCAGATCAGAATTGGACCTTAAACAGACACTGAATTTAAAGAAATCATCTGCAAGTAAAACTCTAAAAAACTTGCTTTTTGTGCAAGACACCTGAGCATGGGTCAGCCAAAGTACCCTGAATTGAAAAGACATTCAGACCATCAAATGGATGGGTATAAATCATTCCAATTTTTTTTCTAATACTTTGTACCTTTTGAGCTGGCCAAATGAGGAGGAAGGCCAAGGACCTCACTGCTTTCTTGTGAAACTAAAAGCCAGGCATTGTGCATTACCCAGGAGGAACGAGGATGCCTGGTCTGGGGTGGGTGCTGACACAGGCAGGCATACAGCAGCGCACAGGGAGCACAACCCCATGCCTTCTGCTGTGTCTGCTCTGTGCAAGCTGAATGCTTGAGAGAACTAGTTTCTACCAAGCCCCTCTTCCACTGGGGAATGACAAGGGTTGCAAGTGTGCTTTTTAAAGAGGAGCCGCAGCATAAAGTTACAAGGCAAAGCAATACACAAACTGGCACTTGCTAAAGAGATGTTTTGGACTGCTTGAAACACCCATGAAACAAACAGAATTATCAAATCAAAACTTTTTTTTCTTTTCTTTATGATCTGCAGCTCTGTTAGGGCTTCTATACAGGGGAGACTCCCAAAGCATGACCTTGAAAATGAATTTGTAGGAAGTTTATTACAGTAAGTTCATTCTAATAAAAACTTACTGTTTCATATATTGTACCATATTTCAGATTCCTTCACAAGACTAATGATACAGTTTGCAGCACTTCATGGTTGACTCAGAGAGAGAATAAGAGGTTCTTTTTAATTTTAATTTAGATTGAAAATAAATTGTGGGCTCTCACAGCTCAGAGAGCCAACTGCGTCCTTCATGTGATGGCTTTCTGTGATGCAGCCCATGCATCCACCAAAGTGTGACCAGCAGGTCAAGGGAGGTGATTCTGCCCCTCTACTCCTCTCAGGTGACACCCTTCCTGGAGTACTGCCTTCAGCTCTGAAGCCCTCAGTGCAGGAAAGACATGGACCTGTTGGAGAGGGCAGAGGAGGGCCACAAAAGCATTCGGAGGGCTGGAGCACCTCTCTTACGCAGACAGGTTGAGAGAGCTGGAAAGGATCATCCTGGAGAAGAGAAGGTTTTGGGGAAACCTTATAGCAGCCTTCCAGTACCTAATGGGGGGCTACAAGAAAGATGGAGACAAACTTTTCTGCAGGTCCTGTTGTGATAAGACAGTTTTAAACTAAAAGAGGGGAGATTTAGACTAGATACAAGGAAGAGATTTTTTTACAGTGGGGGTGGTGAGACACTGGAACAGGTTGCTCAGAGAGGCGGTAGATGCCCTATCCCAGGAAGCATTCAAGGCCAACCTGTACAGGGCTCTGAGCAACCTGATCTTGTTGAAGATGTCCTTCTCATTGCAAGGGTCTGGACTAAATGACCTTTCTTTTCTTCCAACCCAAACTATGATTCTATCCTATGATTCTATGATTTTTGTGTTGCATTTGCATGATAAGTCATGATACGGTACCTTACAGGTTTGAAAGTCTCAGGCAAGCAGCATAGAAGTTGGTACATCTTAATTACAAGACAACAGCTTGTTAGGCCAGAAGACTAGAAAACAGCTTGGTTTTCTTTTTTTTTCGAAGGGCAGGTATCATATATGATAAAACTGTGGTCTGTGAATGGATTCTTAAATGTGAATGTTTTAGCCATTTATTTTATTCCCAAAGCACTGAAGGTGCTAACTTAGTTGAAATAAATGAACAGATTCCTCCATAGTAGTCAGGCATTGGTGTATGTAAGTATGGGATAGGGCCCTGAAAGAAAGTCAAGCCACAAGGACAGACATGAGAAATTGCTTTAGCAGGCCTGATGAAAACCTGGTGCCCTCTTTGATTTACTCCACCGTACTCCCACCAAGATTACCACCAGATGCTACTCTAAGGCTACAGTGCAGTGACACTGCCAAACCCCATGAACCCCTGCCAACGGCCAGGGCAGGCAGTTGTGCTCCTGCTGTTCCAGATGTGCAGCTCCTGCTGTTCCAGATGTGCAGCCCCTGCTCAGAGACTGACACTCCTCTTCCTACAGTGAGCCAATTCCAGCAGCAAAGAGAGCAAAAATGCCATTTTCCTTTTGTTTTTTTTCCCTTATTTTTTTTTCCTGGACTAACTGTCAGGTTGTCAAACTGGGATCTGGCTGCTGCAGAGCCTCTGGGGTATTTGTGTTGGCACAGGGAAGGGGTGGGAGTGGCTCTTTTATCGGGACCTGCCTGCACACCTTGTGCCTCTCAGTTTCGCTGTGCATATATTCACTGGAGATGGTTGTCTGAAACCAGTTAAATTCCAGGCAGGAACTCCAAGGAGCACATCATGGTTTTACCTCTGCAGAATCTGGCTTCCTGATCCATCCCAACTGCCAGGCTCCTCTCCAGACCAATGCCAATGGAGCAATTCCAGATGTTCCAATTCCAGGTGTTTCAAGCTCACAGAGAGAATACTGGGATGCCTATTTTCAAATAAGTGCCTTCCTAAAAGTGCAAAACCAGAGAAAATGTTAACCTTAGTAGTAGCCATCATCACACTTGGGGTTTTGAAGCCAAGAGACGTCATTCCTAACCATACAATAGTTTGGGTTGGAAGGGGCTTTCAAAGGTCATCTAGTCCAACTTCCCTGCAATGAGCAGGGACATCATCAACTAGAGGAAGCTAATGTCTGAAGAAGATTTAAGTCCTTCTTTACAAAACAGTCAAGACTAACATGATAGTGTCTACAGAAAAATAACCTCTATATTTATTGCATAGGTTGTTGTTAAGCAAACAAGTGGTATTTGTCAAGAAAACAGGGAAGACATTTAAATAAGGACATTTTACTATGGCATCTGCCTTTTTTTTGTCACGGTGCAGTCTCAATAGGGAGATAAACCTTGAACTGTATAGGACAAGCAGCCAAGAACATGCTCTGCCTAAAATCTGTACCAAATAACAAGAGTCACCATGTAAGCACACTGCCAAGTCTGGGCTAGTAATCCAAGTGTCTCAGCAGAATGAGCTTGTGTCATTGCCATAGTGTAAACAAGCCCTGTGACACAAAAACAGCATGTCATGTCTTTATCCTACTCTGTTATCAACAGACTGGATCCCTGATCCATCTGCTATGGTAGCAACAGTGCAAAAAAATGCATATGGAGATTTTTAATAGAACATGCAGTCTAAAAAAATTGCTTTCTTTGAGAATAGTTTCACCTTCAGTCTGTTCAGCCAAGGTTCTTTCATTTCTCTTTTACCAAAAGCAGTTATCTTAGTTTTGATATAGTCTTAAAATCATGGCCTATCAAAAAAGCCTCAGAGGAAATCAAAGCATTGGAGTATAAACAGTAAAAGCTTTTATATTCACTATACAACACCAAAAAATAATTCCTAATGTATTTTCTGGGGCCTAGCCTAGAATTTAACTGCAGTGAAATATACCATTATGCAGGTTTTGATCCCTACTGCAGAGGTTGTTTCTGTTCAAACCTAAGTTGTCCTGAGGGAGATTGGTGGTTCTCCCTCCAAAGTAGCGGCAAGGACTGTGAAGCATAGGAACCCAGGGCTTCTCTGCTCAGCAGAAGAGTGGCCACAGATTGTGGGAAACCCTGTGTGCTTGGCATGGGCTGCTGTGTCAGATGTGTCTGAGCACATCTGGTGTATCATATCTCCCAGAGGAACTAGGCAAAAAAACATCAGCTGATCAGCACCGTCAACCTCTGTCAAACCGACACGTGACAAAGACACTGATCTACTCTTGCCAGACAGTTCTGTGTCAACATGGAGATGATAGAAATGTGGGTATTTCAGGCTCAGATCTGTTAAAAGAGGATTCAGCCTTTCCTCCCTTCTACAATGTATGCTGCTCATCGCGTGAAGTAATTATGTCTTTCAAGGCTTTGCACTTAGCTTCACCAGCCAAAAATGTGTATCAGATTAGAAAATAAGTGTCCAGTGAGTTCAAGTACTTTTGCAGTGCGGGAAAAGGTTAGTAGGTGTCACAGACCTGGAGGCTTGAGAACCAGCAGTGTCTCACCCTAGCATCCAGACCCTCCATGTATGCTTAGTCCTTTGCCAGTGAGAAGCATGCAGCCCACCAGTGTGTTGTTTTTTCCTATGCCCTTCCCTCTTTCCTTGGACCTGCCATTTCTTTTCCACAAGGTAATTGGCATTTTTTGGCTATATGATGAGTGAAAAGTAGTTAGCCCAGGCTGCCTTGCCTGACCAAAGTGGAGAGGGATTTGTAATTATTAGCACATATCACCCACAAACAGGTGGGAAAATAATGCAAAACCATAGAAAGATTATCTGCTTAAGCCTCTAGGAGATGATGGAGAAGTGAAGTCAAGTCAGCCTCCTATATGGTAAGGAGTCAGTGTAGAGTGGTGCTCTAGATAAGTTAAGCCTTATGTCTCCTTGTTAGGAGGGGCAATCTCTCCAAATGATATAAAAGCTCCACTGAAAAGTGGTGGGTGAATGGGTCCAGGGACCTGGAAAACCTGATCTTTTGCTTCTGCTGAATGAAGCTGTAAAAGCGAGGAGAAAACCTGCAGATTTTTCCTTATCAAGCTGGATCAGTCCTACCAATCTGCAGACAGCGAGACAGTGCCATGAAACAGTTCAGGGTGCAGAATTACAGAGAACAAGGGATCCACACTGTGCCCTGTGAAATCTGATCGTTCTGCATTGTTTTTCTTTAATCCAGCATCCATTATCTCTGCTGAAAAAAATACACATGAGCTTTTATGTATAGCAACTGCACTGGGGGTGGTCTTTGAATTAGAAGGCATTTGCTTGCAGAGTCTGTAGCAAGTCACTCCGGCTGCAGGCTGCACAGTTATACTGGAAAAAAAGAAGCAAACAGGAAACAAAAAGCATCCTCCTGTACAGTTAAAGAGGACAGGCCTCTGAAAACTACGAGATCTGAGGAAGGAGATTTCTGATAAATAGCTGTGTTTACTGTGTGGTGACATCAACCAAGGGAAGCGATATACAATATTTAAAGGTTTATTCTACAGGTAATGGATCTACAAGATTTCAGTTATCTTGCTAAAGCTAATGAAATACAGCCTTAATGATGGAGTAGCTAATAGCTGGTCAATAAAAATGCAAAACATTCTTTTAAACATATGAAATACACAGAACAAAAAAAAAAATGGACTTTATGCAGGAGGAAAATGCAGGAATCTCACTGGCAAGGACCAGTTTCACCGCAGCCAATGGAAAACATGATTGTTAGGGTGTATTTAGCAACTGACAATCTCTTTGCCCCACTGAAAAACATGGCACAAAAAATAACACAGACTTAAAGCAAACAAAGAAGGAATTTTAAGATTAATTGTTGTGTAAAAAACTTTGCTTCCATAAATGGGTGAATTCAAGGTAATCTTTTTAAAGTGACTTGATAAAATTGTATGCAGGGTGCTTATTTTTAAATTGCATGGCTAGAAAACACCAGATGTTGTACAATGAAGTAATGTCAGAAGAAGACTGGAATCCATTGTCTAAGAGGAATGGGCAGATGCTTGCTTTCAGCAGAGACATCATGCTCATAAGAAAGTTTGCTTTCAGTGCAAAGACACCAAGCACTCTGCTGCATTCAAGACTTGTTTCCATATTGCCTGTGGGGTTTGTTGTTTTAAACTTAATTATTACTCTTGTGAACAGGGAAGGGGGAATTTAAAATTAGAGTTTATGGTGGAAGCAAGAGTTGTCCTATGTTACGATGGGGATTAACCAAAGGAAACATTGTCTCTTGAATGAGCAAGGTAGCCACAGCTGAGAGGCCTTTGGTGTTTTGGCCATGTGTTGTCTTGATGTATGGCTTAGGTCATTCCACTCTGAATTTTACAAAAGAAAAATGGAAATACAACAAAAAGATACATTTTTCATTTGAGATGGGAAAACCAACATTCTGATATAAAAGCAAAGAATCACCTCATATATTTTGCTTCTTTTTGCATAATGTAACTTTTTGGCAGCTTATTCCTAGCCACATAGTGTGCCAACTCCATTTTCCGTGAAACTTTACTTAAGGATAACTGGGCACAAGATGAACATAGCAAGAAAGAAGCTTCAGAAGTATGGAGCTGACAGTTTAATAGTTTTGTGCAGCCCTACATTTGTGGTAGTAATTCACATAATACATCAAGGGTAGCTCAGTGTGCACATATTTTGCACATCACAGCTTTATAGACTGAAGTAATTGCAGATGGAAATTAATTCACTTTATGTCAGTGTACAATATAAAAAAGACAATTTAAGTTTTATATAAATATAAAAGCAGAGAATGTGGGTTTATCTGGATTTTTTAAAAAATGCCTTACGACAAAAATAAACACAGTTGTGCATTTGGGTTGTGATCTTAGTGTTAGTGGACATGTACCATGCTGCTAGTTCAAAAAAGCCCCCAGATCTTCAATTTATAATTTTGCTGAATCAGCCATATCAAAGCAGCTCTCCTCCTCTAAGAAAAAATACACAACAAGGATGAGGTTCAATGTGATCACAGGTATCAAAATTTGTTCACTCAAGGTAGCATAAGACAATGCAAACATCATATGTTTATTCACATGAAATGTGATCTTATTCTTCTAGTCCATTTCAGTTAAATTGAGCTGCATCTTATTTATCTACCAAAAAAAACTCAGCAAAATTAAATAGACCAACCAAATTGTTCCTTCCCTCACTGCAGCATTTCACCTTTGAGGGGGAGCAAGTATATTAGAGGCTCTCTGATAAAATCACTGGGTGCTACAGCAGCAGAAGCAGATTTTTAGTAAAAATGCTGCTTGGGGGACATATCTTGGCAAGCAACAGCTTCCTGATGGAAATAGCATTTGCCATCAAAAGTTCTTTTGCAGAAGGCCTACATACATAGTTTCTTAGTTGTTGTTTTCAAAGGACCTTTCCTTTTGCTGGCTGTGCATGTGCTGAGCTGAGATTGCAGCCTGCTGTGTAAAACCTGCTCCTTTTCCTTGTACCTGCCTCTCAGTTCTCACCCCCCTTCTACTTCACTGTCCTGATGTCTCATTGTAAACAGCCTGCAGAACTGTTCTGAGTAGGGACTGGCATTTTACCATCTGCTGGATCAGCAGATAACTCCAGGTCTTTGTTGTCTTGTATCTGCAGTATAACCAAGTAATAGTAGTTTCAGCTCTAACACAGGTATTTTGGAGAGTGAGTCCAGGCAGTATGATGAATTGCAGTCTTATACAGGTAAAAATAAGCTTAACTGGTTTTTATTAACTTGAATACTTTCAGTTTACAGATTTGTTTTCAGTTGGACAGAAGACAGTAAATGCTGATGAGATGATTTGTTTAAGGAGCTAGCAGTTCTCTTCAGCATTTCATTATCTTTCCGTGAATTATTATGCAGGAAAGAACCTAAACTGCATTTATGAACTGAGTCTAGGAAATGAATAGGAGGCTGAGGGGAGATCTTATCACTCCCTACCACTACCTGAAAGGTTGTAACAAGGTGGGGTTTAGTCTGCTTTCCAGTAACCAATGATAGGACAAGAGGTAACGGCCTGAAACTGTGACAAGGGAGGTTTAGACTGGATATTAGGAAAAAGTTCTTCCCTGAAGGGCTGTCAAACATGGGCGCAGGCTACCCAGGGAAGTGGTTGAGTTGCCTTGCAAGCAGGTATTTAAAAGATGTGGTGCTTAGGGACATAGTTTAGTGGTAGACTGGGCAGTGCTGCGTTAACAGTTGGACATGATGATCTTAACGGCCTTTTTAAACCTCAATGATTCTATAATTCTGTAAACTGATAGTTTCCATCAGGTATCAAAACAAAAAGCTCTGTTTCTTGACATTGAGTTGATGTGAGTTGATGTGAGTAAGGCTGATAAAGAGCTGAGCCCTGAGTGCAAAACCCCTCTGACACCCTCTGAACTTGAAAACTTGCTCTTTTTAACCCATTAGATTTTCTTGGTTTATTTGCTTGGCTTTAGTATTTTTTCAGATGTGAGAGTTGGAAATTGTTATCAATAAAGAGGTTAGTAAGCAGGAGGTCATAATATCTCTTAGAGAATTGTTTCATCTACCCTCTTCAATTCAGTCCAAGTGAACTCACATCCTGGATGAAGCTGATAGCAATGTCTTTGTCACTAAAAATTCCATGTATGTTTTTATACATTCACACAAGTATCTGTATCAGAATTTCTTAAATGGGAATGGTGTCCATTATATCTCCAAACCTGTTAAGTTAAAGCAACACACGGAGAGGTAACAGTCTTTCATACAGAAAGTATGAATAGCATGATGTCAGCCAGTAAGGTAGACTAAACAATCCATCTTTTTTAGATAAAACCTGTAAAAACTTTAGAAACATTTACTGTTTCAGGTATCTGATGAAAGTTACAGTAATAAATCTGAGATGGTTTAGAAACCATATTCCCAGGACAATTACAGAACACCCTAGGCATTTTCTGTCTGCCTGCTGCTAGGCAGAACATGTTTGCACCACTTTTCATAAATCCAGCTTCTGCAGCATGGAGTGTTTTCTTCAAAGAGCACAGCAGTGAGCTGTCTAAACAAAATGAATGACATAAAATCTCAAATGGAGGGTTTGGTATTTCAGTGACGAAGACATAATGCTTAAAGATCTCTGCATTTGTGGTTTTCCTTAGTTTAGCAAACTGTATTTCAGATTGATGTTTAACAAATAATCAGTGCAGTAAATGCTTTTTAACAATCAAGTAATAAACAAAGCTAAAGGCTTGTCTCAGGAAATCAGTTGTAGGTTGTTAGAAGAGTGTATGATGTCTGTTTACTAACATAGATGGTACACAGTTCCAGAATGGAAAATTGGTACTAATGGGATTTGCTCTGCTTTGTCAGAGAGCTGAGTCTTTCATAGTAACCCCTTCCCCATCTTCCATACCTTCTCCCAGCAGAATAGCCAAACTCAACACATCACATTCAGCATGAATAGTCTAAGCCATAGCTCAATTGTAACCACATCTTGAACTTTGAAAACACACACAGAGTTACTGCTTTGCCAGTTAGAGTTTTGGGAGGGCAGCCAAGGTTCTGCAGGGTGGTTTTGATGGAATGAAATCAGAATCCAGCCAAAAATCAACACTCCTTAATTTGAGGAAAAAATGATTACCGAGCACATAGGTGAGATTTTCACAAGTTCCAATTCAAAGCATTGGGCCTTTTTTCAGCTGGTTGGAAGCAAAGACCATACCATCTAATGAGATCTCTGACTTCTTTATTTAGCAGTGCTCCCAAAAAGTAGATTACGTTTCTCTTGGTAACACAAGGGACTCCCAAACCTTAGTGCATTAATTCTCTACTCAAGAAATGTTTTTCAAGTCACACTTTTGCTTCAAGCTCATGGCTTTGTTGTTCCTTTCAATGAAATGACTGACACTGCCACCTTATTTTTTATTTTTGTATTGAATTGCTGGAGAAAAATGCAGACATTGATTCTGGCACATGAACAATTCTGGGGAATTTTGGCTTCAGAAGTTTGTGTGTTGAACAGTTGGAAGTAAACAAGCTGTTTTCCCCAAAAGTTGCAAACTTCTCAGAGTAAATGAAACTGTAATGCATTTTAATTCATGTTGTGACCAGAATTTCTCAACCTCACCCCACATTTTTACACAAATATTTGTATTATCAGCCATAAACTGACTTCATTAAATTAAATAAGATACTATGTTCCATTTTACAAATATTTCTCCATAAATCAAGTCATATTAGTAGCAGATTTTGAGCCCAAATAAGTCCAAAGCACTTGAAGTAGTAAGATCAGCTATTTAAAGGGTCATTTTTCTTATTTTAAATTGGTAAGAAAGTTTTTCAACCTTTTGTTTAAAACAAAAAAAGAAAAAATTAAAAGCTGTTAGGTATGCCAGTGATCACAATGCCTCACATAAGATTGCGAAAGTTGTATGCTGTCCTTTTGGGGTATCAATCACAGGACCCATAAGTAAAGAGTTAGTGAAGGAAAGAGAGAGTCTTCCAGGCATGAAACATCTGGTTCTTTGGCAGCCTGTGCAGACTTTATATTGCCAGCTTTAAATTGGGCCTTTGAGTTTGCCACATGCTTTAACTGACAATGGGCTGTCTGGACTGCCATGTGCTCCTGGTTGTGGTTGCTTTAACATTCAATGTTTAGGCTCATTCCCCTCCCTTCTCGGGAAGATCTCCACACAGGTAAAATATTGCACTCAGCCTTAGTATTTAGGGCTTACAATCTTGCTCCTCTAAGCCTCTGAATATGCATTTCTAAACTCTTTTCTAAGGGCTGGGACAAATTTATTTACTGCAGGAATTATGATCCTGAATGTTCCTGTACATTACCCAAAATTCTACAGTTCCAGACATTCTGCAACCTCAGGCTGAGGTTCTTAATGACTTCTTTGCCTCAGTCTTCACTGGCAAGTGCTCTGACCACACCACCGAAGTCATGGAAGGCAGATGCAGGGACAGTGAGAATGAAGACCCTGGGACCACTGTAGGAGAGGATCTGGTTTGAAACCATCTTAGGTACCTGAACGCACACAAGTCCATGGGACCGGATGAAATCCATCTGCAGGTCCTGAAGGAGCTGCAAATGAAGTTGCTAAGCCACTGTCCATCATATCTGAAAAATCA
>JANRGW010011527.1:0-13695 GCA_024733675.1 Psilopsiagon aymara
CTGAGGGCACACTCAATCCCACTGTCCATGTCACCAACAAAGATGTTGAACAAGACCGGTCCCAACACCGATCCCTGCGGGACACCACTCGTTACCGGCCTCCAGATGGACATTGAGCACATCTCTTTGCATGCGGCCACCCATCCAATTCTTTATCCACAGAGTGGTCTGCCGATGAAATTGATGTCTCTCCAATTTAGAGACAAGGATGGTATGTGAGACAGTGTCAAATGCTGTGCACAAAAAATGTTTTTCTCTCTCTCACAGAACATTTAGAAAACTCAATAAATGCACATAGTTTGAGATCATGCTACATGAACTTTGGAGTGGTCCGTGTAAAGAGATTATGGTTGTTGTTGCTTGATGTAGTAGACCCTGCAAAAACCTTCATTTACATGTACAGTATTATCTCCTCTTAGCATCTGTATGCACAAAGGACTTTCAGATACTGCTGTAAAACATGGTTATGAGAGTGCCAACAGTCTGAGGCCTTCAGGCACAGATGTAGGTTTTGTTTTTCTCCTTTCTTTGTCAAAATTGATGGTGTGACAGAAAGAGTGGAGGTGGATCAACTATTTATTTTACCAATTATTTCAAGCTATGCTGTGCAGCAGTATCACAATATGCTTTTTGCATATATAGTGTAGTACTGCGCTGGTGCTCTGACTCAGGCACTGCATCAGTTTCAGTATAGTTTCAGTGAGTTTAGAAAAAGAAACCCTATGCTGACTAACTAGTGCTTCTAGGCAGTGGCTGCTGATACCTAGAGCAGAGGAGAAGCTATATGTAGACCAGACATTTATTGAAGGACCCAGTTCTTAGCACTGGCTATTAGTATTTTATGTTACACTTCATCTCCTGTCTTACAGACATTTGTTTTAATTTCCTGCCCTAACACTCATTACTAAGTTCCAGTTAAGTCCCAGCTTGCTGCAGAAAAACAACCTGCATTTTGAAGTTTGGCTGATATTCCTCATTCTTGCTTCTGGCAGTACTTGGAAAGAAAAGGCTGGGAGCATCCAGTGGCAGTATTGTGCATGTCTGGAACTGTTGGTGCCTCAGAGGTCTTTGTCTAAGTGTTGGCTAGAGAGAGAGAGATGATGGGAAGTGTGCTGTAAGACTCATCATGAAAGGTGATTTGTGCATAAGACGTGACTAAAAGCGAAAGATTTTTCAGGAGTCTGAAGCATATCCAAATAAACAAGAGGAGAGAGAATAGTAGAAGGAAGTAGGAAGATTTAGGATTCCTAGGTTTAGTACTTGTATTGTCAAAAGCAACCAACCAAAGACACTAGGTGATAGTCTGCATGGATGGGGTTTGTCTCTTTTTGGACAAGAATGTGAATTTAGGCTCTGCTTCAGTGAACTGAACTCCATTTTTACTGAGTGTAAATGTACTTTTTCATTGTTCAGGATAGCCAGTGTGGAACTGCCAGCTGAACTGCATCTTTTGGTATTAGTCTGCTTTAACAGATAGAAATAAGGTCAGGTCTAGTTTAGTTGGCAGTCTTCCTATTTAAAGAACCATGAACCCATGCTGTGCAATTTAATAATCAATCCTCAAAGTGGGGCAAGACTTAATTTTAAATATTCTCAAATTGGGATTACTCTAACTCCATCTTAATCTTATATTAGCCTTGAGTTTTTCACTTAAAGATATGCAAAATAAAACCCAAGAACCCTTGGAGGAGGGTTTCCACTTTCATGTTCAGCTCTTTCCCAGGCAAGTAAGCTTCCTGCTCTCCAGGAGAGCTTTACTCTGCAAAATCAGTAACTTAGATGTCTTTATCTTTATTTATGCAGCACTTCTGGGCAACTTTTCAGATCCTAAAACAAGTTCTAGTAAGTGTAAAAGCATGTGTCACTTATTTTAATTTTTCATGTAATAACTGCTAAGAAACAAAAAAGGAAGAAGAGCAGTGGAAGTAGATAATATTGTGCATACCTTATTCTTGCCTAGTGAAATATGGCGTGTAAGACCAGAAAGAAAAAGTGGTTTGGTAGAAAGCTTTGTTTCCCTGTTCTATTTTTAACTTCAGCTACTGTAGTGATAGACATTAATCATCATTCTGGAAAAAGTAATTTTTGTAACTGTTTGCATATTTTCCTATTAAATAAATAGTAGTCTGTTGAGGTGGGGAAAAAAACTCATTTTGAGGTTAGAAGTCTCACGAACTCATGAATTTGAGGGGTTATACCATGTTGAATCTATAGAAGTAGAAACTAGATTTGACCTCTGATTTTTTTTTAAGTCTGCATGTAAATCTTACACCAAGTTAAAGTCTCTTTGAGATGGTCCTTCACCTCATGTTTTATTAGCTCCATTACATTATTCTATAAGACTTATCATACTTCTTAACATTCTGGCATGAGTGAGGGACAATGTCTTTATTGGTGTATTTGCAAGACATATTAAAACTCTTCTATAAAGTAAAAACTTTTGGCTTAAATGCCACATCCTTAAATATTTCACCTAAGTCTACTTAGTTCCCCTTAACTTTAGCAGAAGTTGCTTGCATGTATCTAAGTGCTGAGGTTGGCATTCAAACCAGAATGTAGTTAACCTTGAGAGCTACTCCCTGCAACCAAGCAGCAGAGGCTTAAATTGTTAGTCTCTAATCTTGTGGAACACCACTAAAAAGAGTAATTCATTACCCTGATGTTGCTTAACAGTAATTCTATTACAACACGTCACATAATTGTTTCTTTCTCCTAGAACAAGGTGGAACTCTGAAGAGTTCAGTGTATTGCAACTGAAAGACAGTTATTTCATTAAGTAGGAGCATCTCACTTGGAGCACTGTGATCTTACTGCAGAGATGCCATAGGCTGCTACTGAACATTATCCTTTCCTTACAAGCTCTTCCAAACCTTTTACACAAATCTAGTCTACTTTGATCAAGGCTATGTGCTGAAGTCAGCTTCTGGTATTTCCTTGTACTAATAAAACTGTACAGTTCAGATACAGGTCACTTTTCTTTTTCATTGTATTCTCTACTTCCCTATATTGCAGGAGGAATTGGCATTTTTTCTATTTTGTCTTGATAATGATGTAGAGAGAAATGTAGTACAAAGAAATCTGTGCTGTGACCCTACCGGTCCTATTGACAGATGAAAGGCTTATCGTTAGCTGACTCAAAACTGATCTGTAAACCTGACTAATCAAAATGAGGCATTTCAAGCTGTGTTTGGGCAAAAGAGTGATCTGACTTGCATAACTGCTGAGCATCTGCAGCTGTTAATTGCCTATAATCTGTCAGGCTTTAGCATTCAAGCTTTCCACTGTATTTTTTCAGTTTTGGAGTCAGTTATTGGAGTCAGTTAATCAGGCTCCACTATCATGCCAGGTAGGAGTGTTTCCAAAGTACTGTGTGGTCTTGAAGGATTGGAGTGGTATTTGCATATGCAGACTTTTGTACGTGTTTGGTGGAGAAATATGCTTTTTGCTGTCAGTGGGCATACCACCTCTAGGAGCATGGGATGATCAATGGGACAATGCTCAGTCTCTGTTGTTTGATGTCTAGGAGAGAGTACTTACCTTTGATATCTAAAGGGAGACTTGCATTAGGACTAAATAAGTGAATATACTCAACAGAACCCAAATCAGAAAGGGTTTTCTGAGAAGACAAAATACTCATTGCAGCAGAGGCGCACAATTCTTGCTATATGATTAGTAGGTCTCTTTCCCCTAAAGAGCTGGAGGTAGAAAACTACTTTGAAGAATACTGATGAGGTTATATATGACAGAACTGTGATCCTGGGTTTAAGAGAACCCAAACAAATAATGAGATGCTGCATGGTCTGCCCTAAATATATTCCAGTCCACCATCAGTAAGCTTGTGTGGGTACTCTTACTCATGAGTAAATTAAGCAGGGCCGATTGCTGGGATTAGGCTAGATAAGTGCTTGATGTGTGACTGTGCAGTGGGGGAGGGAGGGAAATTTGGAAGGGAAAGAGGAATATTTTAAATGTCCTTTTCATGTTTAAACTCAGAGAGCAGAGTTAGATAGCTGTGAACTATTCTCTGTCCACTTAGAGAAAATTACTGTATTTGTGGGAAGCGGTTATGGGAAGAACTCGTAGTGAAATCCTTTTTTCCCTCCAAGCTTGAAGTGAGTCACTTCCCTCCAAAAAAGTGCCCTTACTTCTGTCCCTGGGCAAATAACACAGCTGTTATAAAAAGGTTGTGGTTCAGAAAGCCACAGATCTCAGTGCCTGACAAGGCAAATTAAAGCATTATCAGGGAATGTGTGAATTTACTGGGTCTCGCCTCTTTTGCTTTGAGGTGCAGATAACCTTTCTTATAACAGCAGAAATAGTGCTGATAAGATGGAATACCATATTTCCCAATGTACTCATTACTAGATGATACCCAAGTGATTAAGTCCAGAAACTGTCTGTCTCATTGGCACTATGCCTGCTGTGCCTCTGCTGCCAGACTGTTTCTCCACAGCCATGTCACCCTTGCTCCCACAGTGGAGAGCAGTTGTGTTTCTCCTCCTCCTTGCTGGCTGGCAGCTCTTCTGCTTACAGAGCTGGCTGGTACTGTGTCTCCTTGGTCCTAGAGGAAAGAGGACCAAGGTGGGTAGCAGGATATCTTAGCAGAAGGACATATAACGGTGGTGTAGAAGGATATCTTAGCAGAAGAAGGGTTCCCAGTGCAGTTTCCCAGCAAAATTGGTTTGGCAGGTGGCAAGGGATTAGTGACTAATCTGTTAACTACCAAAGAGGTACTAACCTCTGATATAATGGGCTGCAACAATATCATGCTACTTAATAATTACTTGTTAGTAGAAAACTCACTCCTGAGCTGTTGAACTCGCAGCAAAGTCTCTTCTTCCAGAGTTGGTGATCTCACTCCAAGGAATGTGGCACTTGATTGATGGGTTTTGTATATTGAGAGAAAGCCAAGGGATTTGCGGAAGTATCTTTGCTAGGAAATGTGGCAAATGGAAGTCTGTGTTTTGCACTCTTCATTTGGCAACTTCATACAATTCTCTTCCTTCCCGGAGTGTTCTCTTCCATTTTAAATAGCAAGGAGCAAATAAATTAGATGAGTGCTTCTTGCTTCTGTGCCCCTGGCATTTCTACCTGTCTAGTCAACATTACTGAGTAATTTGACTGCCACACGTTACTCATTCCCTATAATTTTTGTAGCCCGGAGAAGACGCTGAAACATGCATGGTGTAATGGTCTGGTAGGATTTTGCTGTAAATGCTCTTGCTGGCCTGTGTCAGTTAAGAAGATACGTGGAAGAAACACACCAGACACACTAACTGGGAATTGTGAAGTGTCATTATTACCTTCTTGTGGAAACAAAAGTTGAGAGAAAGCTCTGTCTCCCGCACAGTCTTTTCCAGTTGTAGTGGTGGGTGTTAGCCAATCTTCCTTTCTTTTTTTGGTTTCTTATTGTTGGCGTTTTAACTTTTTGAGCAGTTCGTAGGTGAAGACCAAATATGAACTCAGGATACTCAGGCATGAGTCCACATAATAAGCAAATATGTGCTCCTAATCATCCTGTGCTAGGGAAAAGGTAAACTATATCACTGTTCATTATTTAACTCTAGTGTCCTATGGTCTGATGGTTTTATGTAGAATATTTCAACATCACCTAGAAAAAGAAGAGGGAGGTTGCACTAGAATGAAAAGTTTTGGCTGTTCTGTAGAACAGCCAAAATACCAAAAAAGGATGGTGAATCTTGGAAAATAAGACCGCCTTGATTATTTTTGTTTAACTGAACAGTTGCAACTCCTACAAAGTGGAATGAAAAAATGATATAGAAAAAAATATAACATTCCAAATGAGCAAAAAAATGAAGAAATCAAGATTTGAAGTTGTACAGTACATAGCAAGAACTCTTTCAAGGTCAGTAATGTATAATTTAGTCATAATACATTGTAGTATCACTCTGTCCTTCCTGACTTAAGGCTTACTTAATTCACATGCAGTTAAACTACAACTACTGCAACCCTTGCGCTTGTTATTTTTGGTTGTGCCATGCCAGCTGCTGGTTCTTTGGTAGACTGCACAGGAGAGGAAGTGGCACTGGAGCAGCTGACGCAATAAAAATGATTTTGTTGTTACTTCCCTGTTGCCCATTTAAAAAGAAAAATAACAAAAGGTTTTACTGACTGTTACTACAGTAACGCAATTGTTACTACAATTATAACTGACTTAAAAGGTAGATATGTCTTATTATGTCTTGTGAGCAATTTGACCTGTTCTTTTTTTAATATAGGTCAGCTGAAGGTTATTGAATCTGTAAGTTCTTTTGCTGCTTCTCTTTTTTTCTTGTGGAGAGAATCCACATGAGATCCTTGAAATGAGGAACAATTACTGCTCTGAGATCTTGCTATTTATTCTTGCTTAAATGTAAAAAAAAATGGATGTTCTTGTTTGTACAGTTAAAAAAATCTGGCACCATGTTATAGCTGGAGTAATGTAACTGCCATCTGTTCTTCCAAGAAAAACAAAATAGCAGTAGATGCATCAAAATGCTTTTGTTTCTCTGGTATGAGAGGACCTTTGTTGAGGTTCCTTCCAACCTGGTATTCTATGAATAATCAAACTGCTTCTTGTCATTTTCCTTTATTTGAGTGATTCTTTAGAGCGAAAATCCTGCTTCTTTCAGTGGTGTATCTCCAGTGGTTTGTTGTATAAGCTGTATGTGCTTTTTGTGTTTATAGCAAAATCTTTGTTAACCTGTGGTGATGCTAAAGTTTCTGAAGCGTGTAATGAAATGGTTTTAGTTTGAAGCATCAGAACTGTTAGGTTCTCTATCTGCTGGAGATGTACCTGACAGAAATTGAAAATGAACTCCATTATAATGTGGGAAATGTCTTTCGTCAAAATAGTGGCTTACTAGTTAATAAACAACTAGAATGCATGAAAGATTGTCTGATATTTTGTGGAAGAGAAGGCTTTTGGAACAGTGTAATGCACTTCTTCTAGTACAGCTCTAAAGCTGAGAGTTCTTAAGTGCAAATTTTCAGCTGATGCTAAGTGTATCAGGCTGTGTGATTTCAAATGCTACGTAAAATGTCACAAATACCATTAAATATTAAAAAGGTGTGCAGAAACAGCACTTATTTGAAGTTCAGCTTCTGTAGACCTTCGTTTCATGGTGCCAGTAACACACAGGTGAATTCAGTGTGCCTGTGGTATGTATGAACTGCCGTTTGGCTTGGGTCTGGGCTAACTGTTGTATTTACTATGCAAAGATGTCAGATTTGATTACTGAGGTTGAAACGAGTAATCTCACTGACCCAAATTCCCAAATTTCCTTTGTGCAAGTGAAATCCAGTTTCAGCTTTTCATTGTGTACAAGTGACTTGTATTTAGAATGCCTCAAGGATATCTAGGGTTTGTATAGCAGGAAAATAATATCATAAAAGCTTCTGTTGGAATTGTTATATGTTTGTGTGAATTCTGTAGGGAGCCAGACCTTGGAAATGAAAGAACACTATACAGACTTCTTGGGCATAATGCCTGTTATGTGCACAAAACATGAAATCCTGGAAGTCACAAAGAGGAGTGCCCTTCTATCCTAACCAGTTCATCTTTGTAAAAAGCCTGGCTGCAAGGTTTTGAAAGAGCTTTCCAAAGAAACCTATTGAGAAATATGCACAAAGGCAATGTATTTTTTTGTAGCTCATCTTGCTAAGACGACTGGAAGAGTTGATGGAGTTTATAACGTGAACCATTTCTTTAAGAACTGTGTGTATATGTATTTTTTTTATATGTATATGTGTGTGTTTAGACTGTGTGTAATAAATAAAAGCAAGTTTTGGAGGTGAAAGCTCAGTGAGGACAGGACTCGGCCAAATGTTCTGTGGGCCAGCTTTCATGTGACCGTGAGAATGGAAAGAATAGGTAATGCAGTTAGATATTTGAGAAAGGATTTGGGAAGAACCAAATTCTCTAGGGTAAGTTAATAGAATCCCAAGAAGCATCTTCAAATTAAAAGGGGGAGAAGAGTGGAAAATAATCTAACTGGAATGTAGAGCATATACAAAAAATTCCAGGCTTCTACTAGATTCAGGTATTGGCGGGGATAAGTCCTTGTACTAATTAAAAAGTTGGTGGGGAGGAAATGAGCATATCTTTTTAAGTGAATATTCCACTTATGAGTCAATTATGAGGCAATAGCAATAGCTGTATGGAGCCAGAGCTGAGGATATAGAATCTTCTTCCAGCCTAAGGATTTGCAACTCGGAGGCTTACTGGTGTCATTTTGAAGTGCCAGAGACTGGTATTTTGGAATGTGAGATGGCTTTCTGAATTCCCAGTTTCTCAATCAGTGTGTGCTAAGCTAGATGCATTATAGCACTTCCATTTGGTTGGTTGGTTTGTCTTTTTTCCCCTCCTCTGAAATATTGCTGATGACTACTCTAGGAAGGGTTTGATTTACAAGTGCAGGACCACTAAATCCATTCCCATTATCTTTAGTTTTCTGAGGTCTTTTTCCCAGTGTGAATGAGTTAACTCTTACAAAGGACTTTCAAGACAGGTCAGAAATGAAGCTGATTTGAGAAGAAGCCTTCCGTGACCTCAAGATTGGGTGGAAAGTAAGAATCTAGACTTTGTATTCTAGCTCCTTGCCTTTGACCTGGCTTATTGTCGGGAGT
Organism: Psilopsiagon aymara; assembly: GCA_024733675.1. Classification (NCBI taxonomy): domain Eukaryota; kingdom Metazoa; phylum Chordata; class Aves; order Psittaciformes; family Psittacidae; genus Psilopsiagon; species Psilopsiagon aymara. Next base: position 8,629 of record JANRGW010011527.1, read on the forward strand.
TTGCTACTTTTGTGATAGACGTGCAGTTTTTTTGTTGCTATTGTGAAACCTTTCTGTGGACTTAGTTGGCAGTATGCCTGTGATATGTTTGATTCAGCAAACTGTGATCTGTGTTGTAAAGTGTCATGGTTTAAGCCCAGCTGGTAACTCAGAACCATGCAGCCGCTTGCTCACTCCCTTCTTCCCCCCCTCCCAATGAATGTTGTTGTTCATGTCATATAAAGTATTGCATATGGTTGTCTTCTGCACTTGTAAATAGACCTGCATAAACGTACTTTGGAATGCAGCTCAACAGTTTTGGAGGTTTAGGTCAATGTCAGGCTAACCCTTGCTTTTGGATTTCATTTAAACAAGATTTAAGGGGGAGTAAATGTTTCTTCTTTCAGTTGTGTTTGTGAAGCAGGCAGTTTAGTTCCAGAAATGATAACATAAATTGGCATTGTCCAAACTGTCTTGAAGAAGCAGCTCATTGCATGTGATTGCATATTTTTAGGGTTAAGTGATATGAAATCAAGGATACCAGAGAGGGACTCTTCATCAGGGATAGCACTGATAGGACAAGGGGTAATGGGTTTAAACTTCAACAGGGGAAATTTAGGTTAGATATAAGGGAGAAGTTCTTTATTGTGAGGGTGGTGAGGCACTGGAACAGGTTGCCCAGAGAAGTGGTAAATGCTCCATCCCTGGCAGTGTTCAAGGCCAGGTTGGGCAGAGCCTTGGGTGACATGGTTTGGGGTGAGGCATCTTGGCCCATGCCAGTGGGGCTGGAACTAGATGATCAGGGATTGAGGTCCTCTCCAACCCAAGCCATTCTATGTTTCTATACATTACTGTTCCCTCTCAAGTCCTCCAAATAAAAATTGCTTTCTAACTGCTTGTCTTTCTGGTGTAGCCTTACTGTGTGCATTTGTTCTAGTTTAAAAATGACCTAAAATCCCAATTACATGTGATCTGGTGGTTACAATTAAATTCAGCTTTTGTTGAAAGTAAGCAGGAGCTTGCAAAGATTCTTTCTCGTAGTGCATGTTTACAAAAAAAAAAAGAGTAGTATTTACCTAAGTGATGAAGCATATGGTGGTCTTAAATCCTGCTTATTGTAATCCATGCTCCTACCTGGTTCAATCTTTTGATTTAGTGTTTTGTGTGATTAGAGCTGGGAGTGTCAAAATACTTATTCCTTACAACATCCTTTAGAGAAGTTCATGTTGTGATTTAAAAGGGAGCAGTCACTGGAATCAGAATAAAGAAACCTTGTTTCTGGTACACCTACTTGCTTGCATGAGGTTTTGAGCACAAGGAGCTTCAAAGCTGTTGAAGGTGGGGACTGTCCATTAGCACCGCAGCCCAGCTGAGCTTTCTAATTCCGTAAATTGTAATTGTATGCTCATTAACTCAGTTTGAGACTCTGGCTCCTAATCAGACTTTCCAAGTATGAGAAGAGCAAACTCTGAGATGCTTCACTGCTTCATTACTTAAAAAACAGTGCAGTCTACTCTGTTGTACAGCACTAAAGGATAAAGTGAGTCTTTGCGGTTACACTCTGTGTTCAAGCTGTATCACACAGTCTCTTTATAAGCAAAACGAAAATAGGAAATGTTTGTATCGTTTTGTTTTCCAAGGGTCTGCCAGAAGCTGAGCTTCTTCTTTGGTGCTGCCTGCAGCCGCTTGCCTCCAGAGGTACATTTCCTTAACTATAGGGTTACTATATACTGCAGTCCGCCAGAAGAGGGACACGCAAGCTTGGAGGGCTCACAGATGGCAAGGCCAAATGCTTCCTCTAAACTAGGGCTTGCGGAACTTCTTCAGTATGCCATTATAGCTTGTTATTGGGGTCAGCCACAGAGTTTATCCATTTACCTATTGCATTTTTCTCTCGATAGACATTCAGCAGGACTTTATAAACTTTTTGTGGTTTTGTTGTGGCTTAAAATCCTGCTGCAGTGTTGTTCCAAAATGGGTTATTTTTAGTACTTTTTCTGTTGGCTTGAATATACACTCACATGAAATATTCTCTTTTACTGGCAATTGTAGTCTTGGATTTCAATTTTGTTGGTTTTGTGCAAGCACAGTGTACAATGAGCCAGTGATGATGTATGTCTTGCCAAAATGTTTTAGGACCAGAAAGGGCAGAAAATGGTGAACATAAATGCAGGCCTCGAAGGTGTGGTTTTTATCTGTCTTTTTTTTCCCCTTGGATTCCTGATATTCCTTAAATCAATTTAAGTAAAATTCTAACAGAACAGAATAAAATACATATTAACAACAGATTTAAATTTATATAGTGAGATGTCTGCTGGTTAACTGGACCTTTCAGATATGTTTTATGGTCAGTAATGGATATTTCACTCCCTTTTGCAAATTTTAAAAGCCTTTCAGCTTAAATGCTTAAAGGTGTTCTGACATCTAAGCAGAAATTATTTTGTAGTCCAGCGGTGCTTCCTAAATTTGGTTATTAGTGATGGAACTGTATGCAGTTCGTCACAAACTAGCCTAGCAGTAAAATTGTTTCAACAGTAATATCTTGGAATCGAAACTGCTGCCGAGGAAATAAATCACATGTGGAAACTCCCGCTTGAAGTGTCTATCTGTGTTTGGGGAAACTCCCTTTGCAGCTGCCTGCAGCACAAGTATCAGCAGGAATAGGACTTTGGCAATCCTGTTTGTACTTCTGCTTTAAATAAGTTACGTGACTTATTTAAACTACTTGTGCTATGAGTACTGATTAGAGATATGTGTTAACCATAACTGCATTTACAGTCTTTTTTTTACAGGAACCTTGTATATAGTTATTAGTTCTCTATACTATCCATCTGGTTTGAATAGTAAATGAGAATACAAGTCTTGCCTTAGTAACATGTGTTTTGAATTTATTTGAAAGAAACATGATAAGCAGCAAAAACATTTAAGAACTTGCCTTCCATTTTAAGTGTTACTTATGCCAAGTGTTACTGGCACAGTCTGACTGGCATAGACTTGGCACCCAGTTATCTTGCTGGGTGAATGCTCCTATGCAGTTTTGAGGGGCCTTTTGGTTCAGTAGAAATCCCTTAAACTTAACTTGAGAAGTTGCTCATAACAAAATTGTCAACGTATAAAATTGACAACATAGAAAATGATGCTAAGATAGCTGTGCTGATTTTAATTCTATCCCTGTTTACACCAGGATAAAATCTTAGGCTAGCTGATGTAAGAGAATCTGTTAAATTATAATGGTCTTCTATTAGGAGTTTGCAGAAGGTTCTTCTCTTCCAGCTGCACACTCTAATTTGAGGGTTTTTTTACAAGCTATGCATATACTGCAAATACTTTGTACTTTGGCTTGCAGACATTTGAGCAATATATGACATTAGCCATATCCCAAAATCAAAGTCGGTATATCGTCTTCTAGGACTTGTGCCAAGCTGTTGAAGCAATCAAGAGAAGTTGCAACTTTGTTTTAAAGTGGATAGGCTCTTTCTCTGAAATAAGGCTTACTTACTGCAGGCCAGTGCTGGCTGCCTTTTTTGGAGTTCCCAGCCAACAAAATGTCCGTAGATGTTCAGAGTTTAAGAGCAGTGGGGTATAAATAGAAACTCTGAAGCTTTTTAACCTGCAGTATCTCTCAGTTTTAGATTGAATACATATTATCAAAGCTTCCGCTACCTTTTTAAATACCAGTAAATAAGTAAAAATATTAAGTTGTAATCAGCTCTTCCTAAGCAAGCTGAATAAGGCCATCATAGTTGAAGTTTAAAGAATAAGAATTCTTTTGGCATTTAGAAAGAGATCTTCAGAAGTTCTGGCCTCACTTCTCCCCTTTGTTGCTGATTTTAGGATTTTTTTTCTATTTTAATTGTAATTCTGTAGGTCACCCAGCAGAAGTAATTCTGATGTGTGCTTACTGATGTTTTCCCAGGACTGTCTTACCTAGCAGAGGAGGAATTCAGGCAAGTAATGTACACTTGCTCTTGCAATTGGCATTTGTGGAGTATACACTTGACAAATACATCATGTCTCAATATAGCGGATTTCTTTCCACTGTGATCTAGCAACTTGGGACTAAACTAGTTTGGTAGAATTAATGAAGAAATAAAACTCTTCATAAGCTACTGCTGATTCAAGCTTATTAAAGTCAGTAAAACTTGAACAGAATATGGCCTTTAATGCTTTACTGTACTGTAGGCTTTTATAGAAATATATGATGTATGAACTCTTAGGTTATTCTGAGCTGAACTTGACTACTGAGCTGTCTGCTTGCTGCAGCTGAAGTGTTTTTTGTGCTACTTCATTTTTCTACTGCTCTGTTAGTTTTTCTGCCTCACCTGTTGCCATGATCTTTTTGTGCTGCTTTTATTTGCATTCCATTCTTGCAGTTTCCTGTAAGTTGGTCTGCAAGAGGAAGCTCTCTTGCTACAGGGACAACTCAACCTTCAGCTAGGCTTGTGAATTTATACTGGCAAGGACAGCATAGTGCTAGAGGTATATTTTATTGCTCTTGCTTTCCTTTAATTAAGGATAAGTAGTATTGCTTTGGACTGGGAGCAAGAGATGTTCCTAACCGTGACAGAGATGGTTGGCTGGCTTCTTCAGACAGTGGCCCTGCTGGAATGAAATCCAAATGGTGGTTGCTGATGCTTTGGTTCTTCCTTTTAAGGCTGTGTGAAACCTCATAATGTTAAAGAAATGAAGTAACTCCTTTTGAGTGAAATTCTCCCACGGCTAGTGTGGTGCAAAGCTGCTTCTCCCCGCTGATTCTGTGGGGACAAGTGAAGATTAGTGGTCTGAAAGCCATACACCAGAGTTCCTTGCATGACAGAATTCTGCATTGTGAAGATGGATATATTTAGTACTCTTCTACTTCTGTGACAGGGATATCCATAAAGATTTCATGTCTTTTCAGTCTATTTATTTGCGATTTTGACACACAACCCTTCTGATTAATGTGTGCTCTAGAAAGTTGAGCTGAATTTTCATTCTTCTAAATCATAGAATAGTTAGGGTTGGAAAGGACCTTAAGATCATCCAGTTCCAACCCCCCTGCCATGGGCAGGGCTACTTCACACTAAACCATGTCACCCAAGCCTCTTT
>JANRGW010011527.1:13816-41688 GCA_024733675.1 Psilopsiagon aymara
AAGAGTCCCTCCCCAGCATCCCTATAGGCCCCCTTCAGATACTGGAAGGCTGCTATGAGGTCTCCACGCAGCCTTCTTTCTCTTCTCCAGGCTGAACAGCCCCAACTTTGTTTCCGAAATCTGAGAAACATCAAAAAAATCGTCTTTTTTTGAATTCCTTAGTGAAACACCACCTTGTGTGTGTGCATGTGTGAAATGGCTCCTGCTTTAGCTTTGTGACTTATCTTGACAGTGTTGGAAATCACCTGAAAATCCAAAAGGGGATCCTGGAACTTGAAATGCAAAATCCTGCTTCTCTGAAGAAAGGGAGATGACAGCATCAGGAAGGTTAGAGTGGAAAAGCAATACTTCATGAATTTGTGTTGGATAAATGAGGCAAAAATTAGACTATTGAGGCCAAGGAGCGTAGTACTTTAATTGTGGAGCTTGGAGGGGAAAACCAAGAGGTGTGTCAGACCAGAAAAGGTCTTTTTCCCAGTGTTATATAGACTCAGATGCTGTCATTTTGATCATAGTTTTTTTTACTGTGCAGTAGGTGTAGTCCTCTTTACATCTTTTCTATGTAAGAAATCTGTGAATTAAGCCACTGAGACAACTGGGCATTGATTCTTAGTAAAGAGCGTTGGGGTTTTGTGTGGATATGATGATCCTTTCAGCTAACAACAGGTGTGTGATATTTAGTTTGCTGCTTCTTCCTATATAGCCTGGCTGTTAAAGAAGTGCAAATATGCTGAGGACTGAGATTTGCTTTTCTAGCTGATGCAGCCGTGGCTGGTATTTGAAATGTTATTTTCTTTTGTGCTTTGACTTTGGGTAGTTTACAAAAAAAATAAGATGTTTTACAGAAACTTCTTCCTTCTATTTTGGAGTAGAGATTAGTGTCAGTTTCCTCAAAAATATGTGAAGCAAGCTTTACTTGACATAATTATGTATCTAGGTTTTGGCCATCATTCTGAAACTTGCTGATTGGTTTTGTCTTACTTGGACTTTCTAGCCTGGGGTGCTGTTTAATTCCAGTCAGTGAAACACTTGAATCCTTTTAAGGGCTCCAGATGAAGTGTAAAACAATGGCATTTATTCACTATCAGTGGGTCCTGTAGAATTGTTATATTGTGAGCAGCTTAGATTCAAATTTTACTGTCTTTCCTGGTTTGTGTAGTGTCAAACGTGCAGGCAAGAGTTGCTCTAAAGCACGTACATGCTTTCAAAGTGCTTATTTTTAACTAACTGGGTTGAAGAGGAAAGGACAAGCTCCAGCTATGGGGGGTGAAAACAGTGGTGAAATACCATAGTTCTGCGGTGCAGTGCAAGTACCTGAAGCACAGGCAGCATTTCTGAGCTGTGCCTCTGGCCGTGTGAGGGAGCTGAGCATGCTGTAAGCAGAAGGACTTTCTTTTTCTCCCCTGGGAAAGTAGTTGATTGAAAGGTGAGTAGGAAACAAGCAAGCACTGGAAAACCCCCTCTGCTTTCTGGCTCCATGACTGACAGAGGTTGTGGTATGCAGGGTTTGATTTACAGCCTCTCTGGGAAGCTGGGAAAACTGACAGAGATAGTGCTGCCCACTAACATTAGGGGAAACAGGAAGTTACAAAGGAAACTAGTCATTGCCTAGGCGTCACTTTTGGCCACGGTGCACTGCAGATGCACAGGCAGTTGGGGCAGGGTTTCTTTTGTGTGTTGAGTGTACAGCAGCTACCACAGTCACTTTCAGCCTTACAGTACATGGAAAGGGGAGAAGTGCAGAGATGTTTCTGTCATGCCTGAGAGGGGTCAGAAGTCGTTAATGGCTTTGCCATCACAAAGGAAACAATCGTTTGGTGAAACTGTCAGCAGAAAAAGTATGTGTCGATCAGGCATGGTCACCAGGTTAGTGCACGTTTGTGGCTCGTGTTTCTGTCATAATTTCTCTTTAAGGTAAAGAGCAGACTGAAACTAGGAGTAGAATATGGTATCTGGGGTAAAATACTTTTAAGTCATGCAGAAATTTCAAGGGAAAAGAATTGAAGGGGGAAGAGATGAAGTGAGTGTTGGTTGAAAATTATTGCCAGGAAAAAAAAGCAAGTTGGTGCAAGTTAAACTTGAGTGAACTTACGACAGTGTGTATCAGTAAGGCTTAGGTCTGTTTCCTTTGTTCTGTAAGATTTATTTGGCTTCACAGTGTTTGTACTGTGTGATTGATCCTTCTGAGAAACTGTTGTGAAAGGGGCTGTCAGAGGCAATAAGAAATGGAATGTTTAACCACAAAAGTAGGAGAGGTGTGAAAGAGCATTTCAGAAATACTAATTAATAAATGGAAGAGAGATCCGAACATCTAGCAGAAAGCAGTTTTAAGAACAGATGGTAAATGTCTAGATAGTTCAATCAGACTACTCCTTTTTTGATCAGAATTGCTGAGAGCACATTGGGGAAGCTTTTATTTTACAGTTTTGCTGTATGTAATCTGCCTCATTTTTGTCAGATTTCAGCCTTTTGTGGAGACTGAAACTTCAGTCTCCGTCTGCATTATACAAGGAATATGTTCATTTCTGTATGTTACAACTTATTTCTAACATTACATATATCTACTCAGAAGGAAACTAGCATCTTGCTTTATGTTTGACTTTCAAAGAGAATCTAAAGACTAGAGGTTATGAGATACATGGAGTTTAAGAAGTTCTCAGACATAAGTGGCATAGAGATACTTGTTACAAATTCAGATCGGGTCTGATTTTTGTACTGCAGCATTGGAGTTTCTTTTTTAGTTTTTATATCTAGCATGACCAAGCTGGGCTCCAAAACAGCCTATAAATACTGTTATAGCAAGTGAGAGCTTCTAATACAACTTTTGGCAGCTGTGGTTTCGAGATGAGGTTAATGTATTTTTACGCCTGTGTACTGCAAGATGTGGAGATGATCACATCTGCCGTATGTTCTGCTGAAGTTAAGCAAGAACTGAGGACTCGTGGCTCTTCCAGCGTGAAATCTGAGGTTGAATCAGCTTGTACTTGCTTTAATTGGGCTGAACGCCAATAGCTGTTAAGGCCAAAAGCAGTAAGTGTTCTTCTATAATGTAATCCAGATTTCTAATGTGGCAGAGTGTTAGTTTTACCTGCAGAGGGACATTTAGCCTGTTATGCTCTAGCCTCCAATACAGCTATTCTATATGTGCTGACTGAAGGGATAGGTTAAAATTACTTCACATTTGCATACTACGCAGTAGCAGAAGTCTACTCTCCATTTAAAGTTTCAGCTTGGTAAGGGTTTTATGATGCAGAAGAAACTTCTGCATCTGACTGGCATGATCTGGGTTGCACAAAGATGTAGTTTCTCATTTTTTCATGCTGTTGTGACTTTTACGGTACTCCAAATAAAAACCAGCTCATTGTGATAGTGTTTGAGAAAAGTATACTCATGTGATGTACTTGGACTGACTTTCTTGATACATACACTGCAAATGGCTTTGGTTTTTAGTCTGGCAGACCAGTTTATCTATATGAAGTAATTCCAGTGGTAGTTGTGTAAGCTCTGTATCACACTCAAGAGTGCTAACTGCAGTCTTCTGCCCTTCCAAAAGCACTGTTGAAAGATTAAGCAAATCCTATAAACTGCTGTTCCACCATTTCTCCTACTACACTGTAGGGCCTGTCTTCTTCCTCACAGGCATAGAATTGTCATGGGGAGCATCTGAGAAACACTGATGCGAGGCCTTTCGCTGTCTGCTGCCACCTCTTCTGGTTCAGATCGTTCTGTTCAGTGCTGTTTCAGTGGGGGAGAAGGTTGATTCAAGAGCCGCTTATAATGGGTTTTGGGGCTTGATGGAAAGCATACTTTAAAAATACACATCTAGTCCCTTGGTGAGTGGAAAGAAGAATAAAACATGTAGCTACTACTAGAAGCCCAAAATAATGCATGGGTAATATCACTTTCTGTTTGTAACAGAGGACCAGTGTCAGAAAGAGCATGGCTTGGCTCTGATTGCACTTAGTGGGCCCTTTCTGTTAACCTCATTGTTACCTCTATGGAAGAGGCTCTTCTGCTTATGCACCTGGGGTGAAAACGTATAGTGGGGTCTTTGGCTTGTGGTGCAAAAATGTAACTGCGTAAGAAACAACTTGGAAATACCTTTCTGTTAATGATCACAGAACCAACAGGCTCTACAATGACTTCAGTGCTCGCTGTTGTATAAACCTGGTAATGCAACATTGATCTGCTCCTCAATAATGCATTAAAAAAATATATATATAAGGAATCTCAAGAATGGAAGGCAGAATTTCAGTGAGCTAAAGGCAACATATTGTAGGTGCTAAGACCAGAAAAATCTTAAAAGCATCCATTTTCCTTCCTCACACTCCTACTATAAAGTTTCTGGGGTTACAGTGTTTTGACAGCTTTCTTCCAGCAGCTTGATGTGAAGTAGTGTCCTTCTGGAGTTGTAGTGTCAAGAAAAGAATAAAAATCTGTTTAGGACGAGGTTCAAAGTACTTAAATGGATTTTAGCAGCCTACCTCAAACGTTTCAATTCAAAATACTGAAGTCTTCCCTATCTGTCTACAATGTGTCTGCAAATGAAAGTACTTGAGGAGCCTACAGATGTGATGGGAAGTGCCATAAGCCACAATGAGTTCCAGAAAATAGGCGTAAGAGGTTGCTAATCTGTTGAAAAGCTTTGTGTATTTGGTGGGCTTTTGAGCTCATATAATGTGCATTTGATTGTGTGGAGTTCAGCTGCGTGTCCTTTTATTCACTCAGTGGGGACGGGGAAGTTCTCCATTGGTCTCTATTCTCAGGATTGTTTTATAGTAAACAGTCAAAAATAAGAAATGATTATGAATAGAGGAAGCGGAATCTCATTCTCTGTTGTCATTTCCCCTTGGTAGTTATCACACTGTAGAACTGGATTTATTCCCCCCACACCCCCCGTCTGCTCCTCTGCTTCCATGATTTGGTTGCGGGTTTTTTTCTGTCTGCCTGATATTCTGGCTTTTCAGAAGGAGGAGAAGATGCCCCATCCAGGCACGCTTTAGTGAGTAGCCTAACTAGTCAGAAGGCCAACATGACCTAATACAGATATTTCTGTTCTATGTATTTACCTAGGGTGGGATACCCTTGTCCCCAGTGTTTGTCATTGGCCTCCTTGAAATCTCAGCTTACTGCTTGTTTTGGATAACCTCACTGAGACATTTCACTCTGCCTCTGCTGGTTTGTGTTCAACCTAAGTATGGAACACTGAGGGCTAGGTGCTTGAGTTCCTTCTTATTCTTTGTAGTAAACACACAAAGGATTTGAAGACCCATGATGAACTTGAAAGTGTTGGATAGTATTTAGACTAATGTTAGAGTTAGTCTAAGAAAACTGACATCAGAGTGTATTTGTCCGAATAAAAAGGTTCCATTTTTACTTAATCTTTTTTCTGATTGTAACTAGAAACAGACTGAGATAACTTAATCATAAATGAATTACTAGTGTTTCAATGTTGCTAAGCCTGTTCTAAAAGAAAAGAAGGAGCCCAGGACTTCCCTTTGCATTCTTCATTTCAAGGAAGTGACTCTTAGCAGTACTGCAGTGTGGTTTGGTGTCAGCAGCCAGCTGGTTAATATTCGCCATTTCCCTCACTTGGATTTTTCTGCAAGGTGTAGGGAAATGATTTGAAGGAATTGGGAGTGTATTAACTTTTGTTACTTTTTTTAGTTCTCAAAAGCTTTAAACATCTGTGTGTAGCCCCTTCTTGGATCTGTTAACACAGTGCTGTTGCTAGAAATTTTATTGTGGAGGAGAAGGAGGAAGGAACAGCTCAGCTTGGAAAGATCTCAATCATATAATAAGAACAGGGAGGAAATAGCAGAAGGAAGGATGTAGCTGATACAACAAAAGTAACTTAGCTTTTGGTGAGCAAGAGAGTCCTGGAGGAAAATTGAGAAACCATGGTGCCTTGTAGTGTCTGCTGTGAGAACATTTCTAGGGCCTTGGATCTGATCTTCTCTCCTTGTGCTTGTTTTATGACACTGGAGACTAAAGCCTTGTTTTTGTCATTAGGTTTTCTAGGCTGCCCAGGGAATTTGAGTTTAACTTACTTGCTAGGTAATTTCTACCCCTCCCTGCTAATGCATAGTGAGCAAAGAGCCAAACCATTAGATCTGCCTCCTAAGCTGATCCACTGAAAGATCAATTGAATTGCATTTCTGTTTTTCCTAACACATGTACAATGGATACATACTCTGGTATTGACATTAATCTCTCAACAAAACTGCATCCCTTGCTCATTCTTTTCAGTATGGGTACTTCAAGTTGCGATCTTGTGCAGGAGAGAGTAGTGCTCAGGTAGGTATGTTGTACTGCAGGCTCTTGGATTCCTGAACTGAGCCACACTACTTCCAGTACTGTCCCTTTGAGGGAAAGGAAAAGCAAGCAAGATCTGTTAGACTTCAGTCCTCCACCAAAAGCTCTCCAGTTCTAAACCATCATTCTTTTATCAGAAACTAATTAACTGAAATGTCATTAATTTGCCTCTTACCAGCAAAGGTCTCTAACCCTACATCTGAGGATAATGTCCCTTTTACGTCTAGGGGAAAATTCCCGTTCAGTTCACACGTTATTTCTTTTCTGTATTACACAGTAGGTTTTTTAGCCTAGTTTTGTTACTGGTTGAAAAGAACAAAGGACTCATAGTGATGTATCAGCCAGGAAAAACTGCTGCTTAAGAAACTATTTTTTTTGGCATTAATAATTAATGTATAAATTGAATTGAAGCCTTCAGCAATGTGAGGTGAACTTCATTTGCACAGGATGCTGTCACACATGACATCCAGCATGAGATAATATGCTAATGCTTTCATTCAGAATAAAACATGTGAATATAAGCAGTAAGTACTGTTGGTTACTGCAGTTACTAAAATATGAGTATTGATTCCCCTAATTGCACAGAATATTACATTTCATATACATGTGGCATAGAACTTTGGAGAATAAACTGATTTTCTTCCTAGTCACCTGCCTGATTAAATCTCACAGTGCTATCTGGAACATTTTAAAACATAAATACTGAAATAACATTTACCAAGCACTCCTTCATTGTTTCAACAACTGCCAATCACTTTTGAGAGCTGTATAAAAATAAATCGGGACTTTCTGCACCATGGTTTTTTGTACATTACAAACTTCCTGGAATCTCTGAGCACCCGTCTGTGCTACATACTTGACTGCTGAACCATGTTAGTTGCTTGGAAAACTTGTTTAACGAAACAAGCTTTGTTTCTCAGTACTCATTTCTGAAAGTAAAATCTAAGTTTAAACTGGTTTGAATTATTCTAAATTGCAGAATGATGGCCTCGCAGGAGCAGGTCTGGCCAGTCCCAATGAAGGCAATTGGAGCACAAAACCTTTTGACAATGCCTGGAGGAGTGACCAAATCAGGGTATCTTCATAAAAAAGGAGGCACCCAGCTGCAGATCTTGAAGTGTAAGTTGACTAAACTAAATGTTTGAAATGTTTCCCTTCGGGGCTTTAGCACATTTCGTGTTAACAGACTACTTAATGAAGCTATCTTCCACTTCGTCTGCACTGGATTATAGTTTTACTGGAATATATAAATGAAATACCCATATTGAAAGAATTTCCTTTAATTGTTTTGAAATTGTAAATCTTAGATGATAAATGTTGTGGTTGGTTTACTTGGTTAAATCTTTTTTTCAAGTCCTCCCCAAGTAAGGTTTTAAAGACACAAACACATTCCTGGGGTATGTATCAGTTGCAAATATTCTTTTCTAAGAGAAATTAGTACTCAGCTTTTTTTCCAGTTGGTTATTCTGTTATTGGAAAAATATCCCCATCTCCTATTGCTGTTGTGAAATAGAACTTTTCTCACTGCCAATATTAGGTTGTGCTTAGAAACAGTAATTGCTTCTGGAATCAGAATCTATTTACATGGAGAAAACTTAAGATTATGGGTTTGTTTATTTATGTGCTGTTCATTTGCTATCTCTGTTTATAACTATACTTAGATAGTGAAGGACAAAGATTACTGCCTTTGATAAAGGAAAGTAGTGTTGCCCCTTTAAAAAAAATGAAAATAAATCATCAGGGAGATACCATCATGAGCTTAGGATGTTCATAAATATGTATTTGTACCCTGTGGCTACCTCCTTCCTTCCACTTTGTTTTAGGTTGCAGTGTTGCATTAGCTTATTTGTCTTGTAAAGGAGCACAACTGGAGGTCGGACCTGCAGTCTTTTAGGCTTCTTTTGAAGTTATCAGATCAGCTGCCTCTGAAGTGAGGGAAGCAGATGCTTCTTTTAGTCCAGAAACACTGTGAGTGAACAGCTTTACCATGCAGCTGATAGTCAACCAGCTGTCACTTAACTAGTTTGTGCAGTTTTATGATTAATAAGATGACTAAAATCTTAAGTAAGAGTTCTGCCCAAGTTAAGAGCTTTTAGTTAATGTACTGCCTTTGGATTTATATTTTGCTCACTTACTTTCTTTATCTTTTCAGGGCCGTTGAGATTTGTGATTATCCATGAGGGATGTATTTACTATTTTAAGAGCAGCACATCTGCGTCTCCACAGGGTGCGTTTTCTTTGAATGGTTACAACAGGTGAGTGCCAAAGAACTTATTTAGTACCCAACCTCCTCTACTTCATGCAGTGGGGGCTATGGTTTTCATTTTCATTGAAGTTAAACAGAACTACATCTGGTGTTTAGGTTATGCTCTGATCTCAGACTCCAAGAGTTGTGTTCCTTTCAAACTGTATATATGATGTGTCCTGTGCTTTGCAAGTATATAGTCTTCATCTTCTGTGTTTTAACCAGTAAGGCTATTAAAGTTGCAACAAGCTTACTCTTGCACATGCAGGTAGATGTGGATTCTTTTGGATATATTACCTTTGTTGTCTAGTGAATTCAGTAATTGTCACAAAAATAGAAAGGAATCAGAAAAGAGCATTTATGGAGTTACTGATTCAGTAACACCAGTGTCAAAACTGATTCAGCTATAGTAGTGATGAATGTATGTGCAAATGTCTGACTTGTTTGTTACATGTTCTAAATCTTAATATTTGGTTTTTAAGTTGAAAACAAAAATACATGGCTTTCATGTTATTAGGAGTACCAGAATGACTGAGTGCAGCATATGTACAAGGCGTACGATTAGAAGCCTAACCTAACTTTAGGAAATTGCTGTTGTAACTGATGCTCAGAAAGGACTACTGAGAGTATATTGAGAATTATCACATTATTGGTCCTAATCACTGCAATTTTTTTTTGGTATTTTTAAACATGTAAGTGATTCTTTAACTGCATAATGTCCTCAGACTTTTGGAATAAGCAAATATCTTTATTAGAATATGAGCCTTCTAAGTGGCTGCAACAATGACATATTTTATGGGAATACAGTTGTAAACATTGTAACTAATTAAAAATTCAATATTAATTTGCATTAAATATAAATTTAATCATGACTCTAGCTTCTGTAATCACATTGACATGAAAAATACCATGTAATCTGTAGATGCTAGGGACTGTGTCACTGCTTTTCATGTATCTGCATTCTAGCAGCCTTGTAGAGATTTTGACTGTAATCAGGACCAGATCTTGGTTAGTATTATGCACAGTCATAAGCGTTATTGAGAAATCATTTGAAGTGAAAGAATTTGTTAGACTGGGTAGTTGCATAAGGCTGTGTGAAAAGTCACTCTAAGGCTTCAGTGGACTTCTGTTTTGCAGTTTTCATTCAAGAGACTTCTTGTGTGAAGAGTGAACATGAGATGAGAACATGCTGAGCGCACTAATGACTTAAAATGTATAGTGATGCCTATTGCTAGTATCCCTCCCAGCTGTACCAGGGGTATTTCCCACATTAACATCCTATGAGCCTTACATTAGTCAAATAGCTTTAAAGAGTTCCTTTTGTGCCTTTGTCTTGGACTGGGCAGATGCAGAAAAGTACATCCTCCAGTTTAAAAGTAGAATTGGGGTTCTAAAAAAGAGGTAATCTCTAATCTTGCAGCTTCAGGGTGTTAATTAGATTTATTCTTTTTTCCCCAAAAAAAATTATCTTGGATAAGTCCCTAACCAAATGTCAAATATCTCTGAGAGTCTTCTTTTCTAGGTTCACACCATGTTCCCCAATATTAAGGACTTATGCAAATCCTGTATTGCATGAGGAAGTTGGTGAGTTAGAAAAGTTTAGGAGCAAGAAAGGAAGCCCAATAATGATTTGTAAAAGCTTTAATCAGGTTTCTCTTTGGTTTATGTGCAACAAATCTTAAAAGTTACTTTTAGACTACCCACAGTCTTTGGATTTTAGTCTCCTTATTTGTTCCAAAGCCTTACAGAGAGCATCTACAACCAAATTCATGCATATATAAGGAATTTCCTCATTTGAGACCCCTCTGGGGGAAAGATAATAAGAAACAAACATATCTAATGCAGTTTGTGAAAGAGGTTGAGTTGTGCTTGGTTTAAAATAATAAAAAAGGGCAAGAAAGTGTTTGTAAGTGAAAAGTGGAAAATAAATTAACTTTTAATATTAGATCTCCTTTATTTTAATGGAAAATGTGTATTTTGGTTTTTTTTACACTATGCCTTTCTGAAATGAGGATCACAGGCATCTTAAATACTTCTTACTGTGGTGTGAATCTTGTAAATTAATGCAGTTCATCAAAACTATCGAGCATGTCAAACATCCATTTGCAATTGTGGCTGGGTAGCTTAATCAGTGCTCTTTGTCCTGTCATTGTTCTTGCATTGTCCTTTCCACCCACTTCAGTGCTCAGTGCTACAAATGCACCTATGAGGATTTTTAAGGCTTTCTTCTGGGCTTGAGGGTTATTTTTCCTGAGGCAGAACTGGCCTGTAAAACTGCTTTCTGTCAGAGCTTTATGACTTGCATGGCAGAAAATATAGATGAAGGCTTTCATGTATTGGTGGTTCTGTTTCTCAGGGTTATGCGGGCAGTTGAGGAGACGACATCAAGCAATGTGTTTCCTTTCAAGTTAGTTCACATTAGCAAGAAGCACAGGACGTGGTTTTTTTCAGCTTCTTCTGAAGATGAAAGAAAGGTAACTTTCTTCTTTTGCAGTGTAATTTTCCTTCAAGCAGAAAGCAAATCCTGGACTTCTATAAAATCTAAATGAACTGGATACTCACCTGTCACCAAAATTCATAAAGCTGTTTCTTTCGGCTCCTCTGAAAATAATTTCCGAAGTTTTAACTATTAAGTTAGTTCAGGTTGTAATTTAGGGAATGGTTATAAGTGACATATAGATGGCATGGTTTTCTCCTTATTCTTCATTTTATTTTTAGCCAAGGAACAAATATTTGTATGTTAAATATTTGATAAAGTGTGAAACCTTTTCAGTGAGATCTCTCACTGCACAAGCACCTGGCTTTAGAAAGAACAGCTTGAAATTTGCAGACTAGAAGTCGAATATATTTAATATGTTTAATATACACTCTTATAGCACTTTAGAACATTTGAATGGTAAGTCCTCTCAATATAAAGGATTCATGGATGAATCCTATTTCAGTGTAGGTTCTTTACAGAGTTACTCTGTTCTTACAGAGGATGGATACTATAAATCTTTGTTTAACAATTTTAAGATGCTTGTATTGAATGTTGGGGTTTGGTTTTGTTTTTTTGGTTTTTGTTTTTTTTTTTTTTTTTATTTTATTTTATTTTATTTAGAATTGGATGCTGTCCTTGAGGAGCGAAATTGATCACTACCATGAGAAGAAAGAAACAATAACAGAATTCAGGTATAAATCCTTAATCTCTTGTTTGCTTTCTATCCCTTTTGCTCTAGTTCTTGACAGTGGTGATTTAGGCTCTTTGCACCTACAAGCAATTTACTGTTAAATCAAAACAGGTGTAGTAAGGCCCAAGAATGAAAGGCCTTCCTAATACGTAGCTTAAGTAGTACCAAGACAAAACCAGATCTTTTTACAAAGAGAACTTTAAATGTCAGTTTTGTGTAAAACGCATAAAAACTTTAAAAAGACAGCAGCAACATATCTGGCTGTTAATTGGGAATGAGGAATAGATCGCTTCTGCTTTTCCAGCATTCCTTTTCAGTGTTGCTGTTCTGATAACAGGCCTGTTAACTATCCCAGGACCCATAGTACACTGATGCAAAAGGTACTCTGTCTTTTCTTTTGCAGTGACTCTGGTTCCGATGCAGATAGTTTCTATGGCTCAGTAGAACGTCCCGTTGATATCAAGTATTCTCATCATTCAGCAGATAATGAAGGTGATAAATTAAGATATGATAAATAAGATTTACTTGCTTGCTTATTTCTTCTGGGTTCTGCAGGAATTAGTCTCATAGCTTAAGCAAACTGATCTAATTTGCAACTATAAATTCTTCTTTTTACAAAGTGTGTAGTTGTAATTTTAAATCAGAAGCAGTTGTTCTGTGCCATAAACTGTGAGTAAAAATAAGTGGTAACTAAAGAAATTCAGATCTTTCAAGGAGGTGTCTGACACCCATGGGCAGCATGGTCTAGCGTGAGGCGTCCCTGCCCACAGCACGGGAGTTGGAACTGGATGACCTTGAAAGCTCTTTCCATCCCAAACCATTCTGTGAGTCTGTGGTTCTTTATTGGGATGATGTTGTTGTCTGTTTAATATGAAACAGAATTCATCCCTGCAGTTTAGAAGATCTAGCATTAGGCACTGGATGTGCTTCTGTGAAATGCACAGGGAAATGTTCTTTGATGACTTTTAAACTGAGTAACTTTTTAAAGTAGGGCTCTGAATGTCTGATTCTTAGCATAGCCTGGTTTTAATCACAGTTTGTTACTTGTTCACTGCTGTAGTTGTTTCATAGTAAGCAGTTTGGGCTGGGTGTGTTTATTTTTTCATCACAAGTGAGGACATTACAGCAAGCCTGTCAGATAAATGTTCACAGTGTACTGCAGCTACTGACTTCCTAGTCAAGAAATGTGCTACTACAACACAGCATGAGAAGCCTCACCTCCAGGTTCAACATAGTTCCTTTACTAGGCCATATCCCACCTGCCCCTTCAGATTTCTAAGGGCAGGGTTGACTGGAGCAAATACACTCATTTCCTGACAGGAAATTCCTGACTGTTTTTCCTGACCAGGACAAAAAGGCAGGAGTGAATCTTTTTAGGAAATCTGGTTCAATTGCCGCAAAGCCGAGGAGAACAGACTTGGCAGCATTTCATACAGGATTGTGGTTTAGTACCTTCGTGTTTCTGAGAGGGAAAGGTTGTATGCAATGCAATAGAGTGTTAAGTTAGGCTTCTGTGTTGCAAAAGCTTAAAAGTTTCTGGTTTAGGTTTTGGGGATTAGTTTTTTTCCAACTGGATTTGCCAGTGCATCTATCTAGTTGTATCTCTGCAACGAAGTAGGATTGTTCTCGGGAGGGCTGTTAACACTAGAAAGTGTCACCAGAAAGTAAATTTTAAGCTGATAGATGAGGAAAATATAAAATGAAGTATAGCTCATCTCCCACTGTTGTGATAGCTTTTTTGAACTGACAATAAAACTTAAGGAAACATCTTTTCTAAGTAGCAAAGAGATGGACCAAAATTCTTCATGATTTTTTTCCCTCTTTAAAAAAAAAAAAAAAGAAAAAAGAAAACTATTTGATTATGAAAAAGCAAAAAGTACTCAGTACTCTTTCACGGTTCCAGGAGTACTTAGTCTGATACACTGATTTTTATTTGCAGATTATGACCAGGAGGAAGAGGATGAGTCTTACTTGCAGCCAGATACTTCTGATATAGTAAAAGATGGTATGTGATTCCTTTCATTCCCTTGGCAAAAGGCCCCTAGTGAAGGCAATATTCATGTAGACTGCCAGATTATTATTTTGGCTTGGTCATATCTAAAGCATTCCAGGTGGTAAAAGAATTGAGGCAATGCACAGGTATCTAATCTTGAGAGGTATTTCGGGTCAGAAGTGCCTAGTAACAGCAGAAAAAATTTACAGGGAGTGTTACATGCCTTATGGCATGTTTTCTTGCAGGCCTCCTGCCCTGGAAGGTCCTGTGTCTGGCCATCAGTCTGGAGGAGGGGTAATGCTTTTAATATGGTCTGTCTGGTCAAAGACATCGTGAGCCATCCCTGAACAGAAATTGCAGGAGTTTACTATGTAAAACATTCAGAACTGTGCTGGAAGTTAAATGCTTGTCCAACATTTGGGTACTGTCAGACCAGATGCCAATGAAATATCTTAAATCGCATAGAAAATTAATCTGAAAAGTCTCATTTCTTGACGTACTGTATTTCCCCTCAGTTTGTAATGTATTTTGGATGTTTTCTTTCTGTAGATATGGTCCTGCCCCCAGCCTACCCGCCTCCACCGGTTCCTCTTGTCAGGAAAGCTCCCTACTCAGAGTCAAGGGCAAATTCCTTTCCTGGCAAACCTCCTGTGCCACTACCACCACCACCTCCGAAAAGAAGCTTACCTAATATCAAACTAGAGGATATCTTAAACGTGAGAGAATCCCAGTGGCAAGCTGAACCCAATCTAAAGGTGCAGTCCTCGACTCGAAGGCTCAGTGAACAGCTGCCCCCTGTACCTCCTCTACCTCTACTCAAAAAGACTGTGGGTATCAAAGAACCTTGCTCATTGCCTCCAGAGCCTGTGCCTTTAGCTCAAGTTCTTGCTACTTCAGAAGGGTGTGAGAAGCTAAAAACCTTAAACCTTTCACCACGAACTCCTCCTCCACTACCAAGCAATAAACCCAAGCTGTCGCAGCTTACTGAAAACCCAGTAGAGCCCAGAGTGCCAAGAGAACTCAGTAAACCTGGACTGTTTGTGCCACCAGTGCTCCCAAAGCCACCTGTGCCAACCCACCAGCCACCTGGAGTCAAGCCTAGACCTGAGAAGTTTTCATGTCCCCAGTTACAGTAAGTTTGAACACACAATGCACTATTTTTTCCATTATGCATTAAATAACTAGCTGACAGACTGCTTTCTCACGTTCACATTGATGTCTGTTTCTCTTCCTGCTCACTCCCTCTCTTCTTCACAGTGCTGTGCTTTTTTGCCCCTATTGCAATGGGCGTAGCTTCTGAAATAGTTCAGAAAGAAACTGGAAACAAACCAAACATAAAAAAAGAAAAATACACTAAAATTTTGTAGTTCATTTCTTTTCAGGTGTGTCTTAAAGATTTAATAATAGGCTTTGACCACAGTTCTTTATGTCAGAGCCTCAGTGAACTGCAAAAACAATTGTAGGCATCTGTGGAGATAGGGAATGTGTTTCATTTCATATTAAGATCAGGGAGATGGAACTAATTATGGTGGTGAGTCAGATAAAAATATTCTTGTCCACAGGATCATTTAGAAGCTCTGAAGAGCAAATAATAAAATCTTTAAAGACAGTATAAGGAAAACACTGACATACTGGAGTGAGTCTAGGGGAAGGCCAGCTGGATGTTTGGGCTATAGCACAAGATTCATGAGAAGAGGCTGAGAGAACTGGACTCATGCAGCCTTTAGGAAGGCTAGTGGGAGACCACTGCTGTCTACAGCTGCTTCATGGATGGATATGGAGAAGGTGGAGCAAGGCCTCGGATGTCTGCAAGTGATAGGATAAGAGGCAATAGGCAAAAGTCACAACCTTGGAAGTTACAGTTAGATGTTAGGGAAAGGTTTTCACCATGTGGCTCATGAAACACCACAACAGGTTGCTGCTGGGAAGCTGTGGCATCTCCATCCTTGGAGATACTCAGAACCTGGCTAGATGCAGCTTTCTGAGCTACCTGATCTAGTTGGACCTGTTTTGTGCAGGAGCTTGGACTAAATGATCTCTAGAGGTCCCTTTCAACCTAAATTAATCCGTGAGTACTGTGTCCAGCTCTGGGGCTCCAAACATAAGAAGGATATGGACCTGTTAGAGCAAGTCCAGAGGAGGTAATAAAGACGATCGGAGAGATGGCACACCTATCCTATGAAGACAGGCTGAGAGAGAGCTGCGTTCGTTCAACCTGGAGAAGAGAAGGCTCTTGGGGAGACCTTAGAGCAGCCTCCTGGTACCTTTAAGGGTCCTGCAAGAGATCTGGAGAGGGACTTTTTACAAGGGTTTGTAGGGACAGGACCAAGGGGGAATGGCTTTAACCTGAAGGGGGAAGATTGAGATTACATATAAGGAAGACATTCCCTGTGAGGGTGGGGAGGCACTGGCACAGGGTGCTCAGGAAGCTGTGGCTGCCTCATCCCTGGCAGTGTTCAGTTCCAGGCTGGACGGGTCCCTGAGCAACCTGATCTAGTGGAAGGTGTCCCTGCCTATGGCAGGAGGGTTAGAAATGGATAAACTTTAAGATCCCTTCCAACCCAAAACCTTTGGGGGCTGAACTGAAACTTTTTCTTCAGTTTTAGTTCTATTATCCCTTCAGTGGGATTTTTTTGTATATTTGTTCTGTTTTCCTGAGGAGATGTCCTTCAGTTTTTGTTCTCTTTCTGCCAGGAGATCACCACCAGATGGACAGAGTTTTAGAAGCTTCTCATTTGAAAAACCAGCACTATCCCCCAAGCCAAAGCAACCTGATGATGATTCTGATGATGACTATGAAAAAGTAAGCGCAAGCAGATGATCCATTCTCAAAGAGTTGTTTGGTTTTTGGTTTTTTCTTGCTTATATGCACTTTTGGGAAGCTTTTAAATGCATTTTCTGGGGGGAGGAACCTCCAACTTCTTGGAAACACAGTGTTGTGGGAGATTTCTTTGGGGGAGGTTGAGCTTTCAAGAATGCCTTGATAAATTCTTGATTTTATATAGGATATAAAGGAGGAAGAAGTAGTATAAAGATTAAATCACCATTAATAATTTCACATGCTGATGGCTGTAGCTTATTTGCATAACGTGTTAGAATTTTGACTTGTCATTGACTCACATGGGGATTGATTTTCTTCTTATCTCTTACAGGTTGGGCTGCCTGCCTCAATATTTCTTAATACCTCTGAAACCTTCGAAGTTGAAAGGTAAAATATGACTTTAAAGTAGTTGCTTAGAAGCTGTACAATATACAGATCAGTAGCCCAAACAGCATGTTGATAGGTACAATTTGTGTTTAAAAACATAATACAAGTATTTTAATTCCTTTAATGTGGGAATCACTGTTTAGGGGAGTTAGCTTAGTGCTCATCTGTCAACTGAAAATGCACACAACCTGCAAAGTGATTTTTACTCCCTTCTGGAGAAGGTTGTTCTACTGGGGTGCTTGATGGGACAGAAAGCCAGATCTGCACTGCATTGCTGGGTCAGAAAAATTCTTCCAGCTATGATGTACTGTGGATTATTGCAACTGAAATAGAGATTTCTTTAATAAGAATTCTAAGAGTCTAAGCATTTTACCTGTCTGATTCAGAACCTGCTAATATATATAATTGCCATTTTAGGACATTTAAAGCTAGTAGCCCACGGGGACAACCACAGAATGGATTGTACTGTATTAGGAACTCATCTACCAAGCCTGGAAAGGTAACTTACAATTGCTAAATCTATCCCTCAAAACTCTTTTTGATGTATAGATACTGTATATTATATATGGCAAAGTACTTAAAAATTCAGCTGCGTTCTTTCCTTAAAGCAAGAAAATCTGAGACAATCACTGTCGTAGTGTCAGTGATTTTAATTCTTTTAACCTTTTAATAATACATTGACTTAGATGGGCTTATTAGCACAGATTGAATATGGTGTATTTTTTCTCCTTCTAGGTGTTGGTTGTGTGGGATGAATCTGCAGAAAAATTGAGGAACTACAGAATCTTTGAAAAGGTTAGTAGCTGCACTGTGTGGGCATGTGTAATACATGTGTATACATGTATGAGTTCCAGGTATATGGGCATATAAAGTGTGCATGTGTATGGCTATATATCAGAACTAACAAGTTAAAGTCTAAACTTGTTCCCATTCCTGAAAGTAAAAATAAGCTGATTTAAAAACACTTGGTCAAATGTGAGAGTTTGAGGACTTGGATCTGGGCTTTCTAGTTGCTGTATCAGGCAAAAGACAAACCAGCTGTCAATTTTTGCATCAAAATTTCAGCTCCAGTCAAATCCTAAAGGAAGGAATGTTAAATTGCTGAGTTAAATTTGGACTTCTTTGTGTGACTGGTTTGCAAAGCAGTAGCTTGTTTGAAAGAACTTCTTAGTTCTGATGAGAATGTTATGGGCTTTATTAAAACATTGACTTGGAAAAGTTATTATCAATCATTACATACATGTGGCGCTTTTTTGTTTGTCTTACACCAGGATTGCAAGTTTTACCTGGATTCAGACATCATGTTTTTGAACATGGGGAGTTTGGTCGAATACTACAGCATTCATGTCTTACCTAGTCATGACAGCCTGATTCTTCGGTGTCCTTACGGTTACTCTAAACCAAGGTGACATGACTGGCATAATTCGCTGACACTGAGGACAGACACATTCTCTACTGCCCTTGAATGAGATGTGGACTCCTACTATTGCTGGACACCCCGTTGTTTGCACACAGAAACTAAGTCTGTTTCAACCACTTATTCTCAACTGAATTGTACATAACCTCCATTTAATGAACTCTTGGTAAAACCTTATAATCCAGATCAGTGGATTTCACGGTCTTTTCTTTTAAAAAGAGCTGAAGTGATTACGCTGTGAAAACTGTCCATGATACCTACACCTTTTATGAAACTGCTGCTATTAGTAATCTCCTTGGAATGTGGAAGATGGACAGTAACAAAGAAGTGGTCTGAATATGACCCATACAGAAAAGGGAAACTTCTGAAAGTGTATCAGAATTTGTTTGTGACAGGGAATACTAATACTCTGACTTGAAGGTATTACTCCTTAAGTCAGCACTGGTGCTCAACTGAGAAGTTTTGTATTACTTGTATAGTTGACATGTAAATAATGAAGATTTCTATGCAAATAATTTGATTTACTATAGGTAAAGACGACTGGGAAATGTGGCTGGTTTTTTTTAAGCCATATCATACATAACCACATAAACCTTCAAATGACAGTGTCTGCAGTAATCAGTATCAGTAGGGTGCTGGCCAGCTGATAGAGCTGTGGCATCCCACAGGTTGCTTTATGACATGCACTTCAGGTGAGCTAATACTGATTCGGCTTTCCTGGGAGCCCCATTGCTTAGTTCTGAACTGAAAGAGTGGGTGCTGCTGGTTTTAATGGGTATGAGGAAAGAGAAAGGGCTACTGAATCTTAAAGGGGAAGGGAGGGAGCTTTTTGAAGACCCCAAACTGTGCTCAGTTTCAGTGAGTGCTCAGGTTGTGAGCCCACTGCATTCTGTGCTGTTCTAGGGCAAACACACTGCCTTAGTCTGCTGCTTGTAGATCACCAAGAATTTTTCCATTATTAAAATTGCTGTTTGTAGTTGCATGTAAATATAATCTGTTTTTAACATACTATTAAGCAATCAGTGATAGGCATTATCAGGGTGCTTGTGGTACTTGGGATTCTGTAACATTTCGGGGACAGGTATCCTAAAACCGAGGGCTTGATATTTATGCCGAAATTACCCTATTCCTAAATTTTAATAAAAAGAATAAATTTATTTTAATGGTCTGTTAAGTAACTGATTCAAAGTTGCTATGGCCTCATACTCTAATAACTTTTACAAGACTTGTAATTCTGTCACTCCTGAAGCAGAAGAAGGAATCTAATTTCCATCAGCCTGAATCTGTACCCATAAACTTCACTTTTTCTGTTACCTTTTCACGGCAGTTTTAGTCTTGTTGCAGTTAGATGGTCATGGCTTTGAAAACATCAACAAAACCATTACAGATTAAGAATTTTCTGTTTATGAAAACAGTAAACCAGGAGTTAATCCTTAAGGGATTTTCCTTAATGAACAGATGCAACATTAGGACCAAAGATAGGAATCAAGACAAGAAACTCTACCTCTGCCTTTTTCAAGTGGCAGAGAGATATGCAATATCAGCCTTTTGATCTGTGTCCATGCTGTAATAGGTTTTATGTGCATAAAGAATATGCAGTACTTAAATGTCAGATTCTGGTGGTAATATTGGATATTTTGTTTCTAGTTACTTCTATTTTAAAGGAGAATCCCTGTGGTTCATACCCTCATAGGAATCTACTCTGTAAAGAAGGCTCAGCCAACAAAGCATTTAAAAACTGGCTTCAGCATATCAATATATGGATATCAAAGCAAGTTCCAGTTTCTTGCAGTATTTACAACTGCTGCTTAGAGAGTAGATTTTTCTCTGGGAATAACTGACTTCACAGTGTTGTGACAGTCACACACTATGTCTGGGGCCCTGCTCAGATATTTACTTCTTTTTGGCAAGCATATATTAAGATTTTTAAACTGTAAAAATACTCATGTAATCCAGTACCTATAAAACATTCTCTACCTGTGTAATACAAGATTTGCAAATATGTACATTTCTGTGTTAATATCCTATTTTTATATAAATGTATATATTTCTGAAGTGGATAAACTTTCAATGCCAGTTCACCTAATTCTTTGCAGTTGTCTTCAACTTCATGGGAGGGGTGTGAGAGGAGGGGCTCATGCCTTTGTAGTTGTGTTGGCTAGTGCTGGATTCTTCTGGCTGTGAAGTTACATGAATTAGCTTTCTAACCCCCTTAAGAAGCAGATCTTCATGTAAGCAACACTATCAGAAATCGAGCATTCTGTCATCAGACTGTGTGACTGGGTTTGCAAATGACCTTTTTCCATTTACATCAAGGTTTCTTAAGTGCAGGCTTGAGGACTGCAGCAGCCACCTTATCTACGTGCACACAATGCAAGTATAGCTGTAATAAAAGGAGCATCTCGGAGGGACAGAGATGTTCAAGCAAGAAATCTAAGTCTCCAAAAGTGTTCTTCAGGAGCTTGCTTGAGGAAAGAGAATCTTCCTGTTCCCCAGTAGCAAACAGCCCTCCTGCCTAGAAACATCTGTGTAACCTGGTGGGTTTACATCTGCAGGTTATTACAAGTACAGTAGGCTGACAACCTGGTAGGTTTACACCTCAGGCATCTCCAGAGTTTAAGGTAGGGAGGTACAGATGAGGACATGCTGGGTAATCCCCTCATTCCTCCAGAAACAAGTAGAAGGATTCCAGACAAATCTGCAATTGCTTATGCTCCCCCTTCCAAGTCATCTTACTCCTGCACACTAGTCTGTTCTGTGCAGAATTAGATGCAGTTAAGTATCTGGTGTTTGTAGGGAGGAAAGGCACAGCTTGACCACATGGCTCATAGTCTGTCTCCTACACCTCTTACTAATCTGGCGCTCCTCTTTTCCTTCCCCACAAATAGGCCTTCTGCATCTATAACCTAATGCAAGCTCTGTAGCTTTAAAACAGTTTGTGGAGAAGTCTAAAAGCAGTATTCGGTGTGCCAGAAAAATGCAGTTTGTGAATTTTAACAATACCCAACTCCGTCACTGATCCCAGTTTGGAAAGGTCTTGCCTCTTAGATCTAAACTCCCAAGAAAGACCGTTACAGGTGGTGCTGGGGGTGGTGGTTTTCTTTCAGGGGAAAAAGTGCTTCTGCAAAGAAAGGTTTTAACAAGGGGCAGTCAGTCAATAGGCAGTGTATTGTAACAAGTAAACCAACACCCAGACATTTTTTCTACAGTAAGGGCGCTTTGTGCGAGCAGTGAAGTATTCCCTAGCACAGAACTTCGGGTTTTACAAGAAGGTAAATAAGCAGGGAAAGTATTGGTGGCCTCTGGTGTGTTGGGCTGTGGCACGTTCAAAAGGATGCCAAAGATTTCTGAAGCTGTAATCGGATATTTTGAATCTGGGGACATCTGCTGGTCAGGTCAGGCTGTTCCACGCAGGGATCCCAGCAACGGGAATACAGCGTGTACCAGTCATCAGGGTAGAAATCAATCTTGAGTGACTTCGGATACAAGCTGGAGATGAAAGCTTAACTTCAGGTGTCAACTTGATGGGCCAGTTCTTGGAAAGGTAAGACGTCTTCTGGCTTGTCTTTCTTATACGCATACCAATGTTGTTTAGCAAAGCTACTCATTTGAATGTCTTTTAATCTAGATGATAATAAAATGAATTTTATACTAATTCATTTAAATTATTCTTAAAATATACTTTGAGGTAGAATTTACATAGTGGACATTTGAGCACTGCCTAAATTATCTACGTGGTGCAGTATTAAAGTTAGTCTGAACATTAAACAGTTAAGTTGGTCTCAACATGAAATACTTCTAGCAGCAAATCTCATGATGTTGCAATAGTTTCTGTTACTAAACAGCCAACTCCTCGATGTCAAGAAAGTTATCCTATCAATGGGAGTGCCTGAGATAACTGTAATTACAACCCCCTTAAAGACGTGAGCTCGTAGTACTTTTTACTCAGAGAACTGAAGTCCCAAATAACAAATGCTACTAAAACTTTTGCATCAGGTAGCATTTGAGCTCGTGTTAAAATCAGATGAAGTGTCGGCTCAGGGCATGTAGTAAGCCTCATAGCATAGCCAACACCAAAATCTATTTCTTCAGGACTTCCATTCCTGCATGTTAAATCACAGGATGGTCTTTGCTACCCCTCACCTGCACTGCCTTTCTTACAGCATCTCCATACCCATGAAGTGAGTGACCCAAAATCTTGGGTTCATGACATAGCCTTAATGGCTGTGTATTCACAGAGATCTCAAAGACTCATTTTTAACATTGTTTTACTCTCACTTATCTCTGCTGGAGTTGGTTTGCACAGAACCGACAGTAGTAACTGCTTACAGAGTTAGATCTCTAGAAATATAAACTCAGGGAAAAGCACCAAACTCTTCCGTGAGTCACCACTTCTGCCTTTTAACAATCACTTTGCACTAACTCCCCCTCTGTACAATTCTGGCACAGCTTGTTCTTGCCCTGGGAGGCTAAGGGGCACTTCAGTTCTGACCTTGAAAGGTTTTTGCATGGACTGAGCCTTCTGCCAGTACAGAAGCTGGTGATTTAGACGATGACCTGGAAGGTCTGCAACAGCCCACAGGAAACAGAAGGGCCTGTTCCACGTAAACTTATTAAAGGGTTTGATTCCAGGCTGAAGAAGAAAGACGTGAGGTGTGGCCTCACAAGCTGTCTGCTTCAGGCTCTAGTGGTTATTAATTTGCACTGCACTAACATTCATGCATTATTTACTTTTTCAGTGAAGTTCCAGCCACAGCCCGACCATGGGGAGTACTCCTGAAATATGCCTTTAAAAATTAAATGTAATTTAAAGAAATTCAAAACATGATATTCTAATATTACAAAGCTTCTTCCAAGATTAATTACTTTTCTCCTGTATAGAACAATAATTAAAATATTAAACACTTTAGGATATTTTTCTTACATTTCTCATCACTCCTCCTTACTTTGAACTTGCCCGGGTATCTTTTTTTCTTTTTCCGTTCTTTAATTCTTTGTTCTGGGGCTGTTTTCGGTTCTAAAGTTAGTTCAAAAGTTCTAACTTCTGTTAAAAGCACTTTTCCTTCTCCTCTGAAGGATGAGGGTGTCATTAGAGAGCAGCTGAAAATGATCTCAGCAGCTGTCCTGACACTGGAATTTCTACAGAAGCAACTCACAGAGAACATGCATCTTAAAGGTATGTGATGCTCAGAAGTCATTCACATGGCAATTATAACAATCAGCTTTACTTGGAAAAGGATTTTGGAAAAGCCAACCCAAACCTCCATAGAGCATTGTAATGTTAAAACAGGGCTGGTTCCTTGAGTTCCTTTTGGCTGAAGCAGTCGTTGCACCTTTGGTTGTGTTTAATTGAACCTGTTATTAACAAGCTTGAACCATGCAGCTGGATTTACATTTAATCTCAATTGTGCAGAAAAATTTCCCAACATCTCCCTGAGCATAACATCAATATTTTTTATCTTAAAGCCAAAGCAGCCTCTCAGCTGAACAGTGTATAAAATCTGGTGACAATTTGTGTCCGCCTATTCCAGCTGCTCTGCCCTTTCCCCACCTACTGCTTCAGTTCTCTTCATTTCTATGTTTTTCACCTCAAATAATCCTCAAATGTGTTTTTGTTTGGTTGTGGATGGAGATGAAAGCAGATCAGAATACATTTATTTTTTATCTTCCATGTGGTTGTTCCATCAAATGTTTCTCATGTACATTATTCATGTACATGTACATATGTACATTAAAGATTTTTTCCACATACTATTTTCAAATCACTGGGGAAGTTCTCCTTCCTTACACAGAATCATAGAATGGTTTGGGTTGGAAGGGACCTTAAAGATCATCTCGTTCCAACACCCCTGATAGTAACTAGTTACTAGTAGTAATGCTCCCTGTGTGTAAGCCCACCTCTGCCACCACCAGCATTGTGTGTCATGGGTGCCAGGGACACACACAGCACTTCCAGGAGTAATTCATAAAGAGAATTTGTGTTTTAATACGCACACCATCCCAGTCTGGAACAACTGCTCCAGGACCGGCTTTTACTTTTCTGGCACCTGACATGAAAGTTTTCATGTTGGGCCTTTTGAAGGCCCATGGGAACAGCAGCAGAAAAATCACAGTGGCATTGTTTCATTTAAAGAAACCATAACTTTGTCTGGGAAGTTCAATAAAAGGTCTCTGTGAGATGAAAACAAATGATCATAGCTGAGAAGCAAGTCATGTCTGGTCAACAGACTGTCCTGATAAGCATGGCTATGGTATCCCCCAAGAGGGATAGACCTGTTTTGATCCGGGACTGTAGTGATAGGACAAGGGGTAATGGGTTCAAACTTCAACAGGAGAAGTTCATGTTAGATATAAAGAAGAAATTATTTACAGTGAGGGTGGTGAGGCACTGGCACAAGTTGCCCTAAGAAGTGGTAAATGCTCCATCCCTGGCAGTGTTCAAGGCCAGGCTGGACAGAGCCTTGGATGATACGGTCTAGTGTGAGGTGTCCCTGCCCGAGGCAGGGTGGTTGGAACTGGATGATCTTAAGGTCCTTTCCAACCCAAACCATTCTATGATTTTATGATACTGTCATTCCTAGTCTGTAGGTAAGAAAACTGAACTGGAACTGCTTGTGTGGCACGAGTGCACCACATATAAAGGAAAAGATAAATGTCATGATGCAAGATATGTGACATTCATCTAGTGCTGTGCTTCTCAAAGGTAGCTGTAAACAGTTTGGTCAAGGAGCACCTAAGCCAGGTAAAGAGGTCAGTTGTGTAGAAATAATTGTACAGTCTTATTTTTCTGGTACCTAGTAAAACCAACTAAAATAAATAAATACACTCGTATTGATCCCCTCTTACTTGAGATAGTATGATGTGAGTTAAGCCCAGAGCCTGCTGAGGAAAACAACTTCCCGTGGAGCAGTCAGCAAGCTGAACACTTATACTGACCAAACAGCACCATGCTGGTTAAGAGCTAACAAACAGGTTCTTCATATCTTAAATAACACACAAGTGCTTTTTCAGATTGTCCTTGATGCCTTGTTTCTGCACACAGTGAATTGCTTTAGTACCTGTCAGGGTGTACATGTCCTCCCCTCTGTTTCTACCCATGTAATCCTGCCTTGGCCTTCACACCAGCCTTACTGTTCCTGCAGCTGGGTAGAGGAAGTCCAGGAACCTGCTCAGGCCATAAACTGAACAAGCAAGGTTAACACCATCATGCTTGTGCTCCAGTAGTCTTGGGCTGCAGAGTAAGTTGGTGGAGTTGGCTGATCTAGCAGAAAGCTGGTCTCGCCACCTCCTCACCCTTCTGCTTTTCCACCAGGTTAGCCAGGCAAAACATCATCTCTGGCCCCATGGTTGTGGAGTATGATGCTAGATGCAAGGGGAAGGCTGGAGGAACCATGGGCAGGTCACAGAGTGAGACAGCAGAAACAGCACCTTCACTAGAGCAAACAGGTGAGATGATAAAATGCATCATTTGATCAGCCTAAACTGCTTGTGACACCGCACCTGGTAGTTACCAAACACTCTAATCCAGCACTGCTAGTGCAAGAAATGACCCTGCCCTGGTCCTGGGGCACTGCTGCTGTCCTTAATAACCCCCTCCTTCCTCGCACTGCTTGTCTTGCAGCCATGCACTGAAGTGGAGAAGAGACCCATTCATTGTACAACAAAGCAGCATTTTTTTGATTAATTAGTTTTGACATGGATCCGTTCTCCCATTTACTTTACCAGACGAGAAGAAAGAGATTCATGCTTTGAATGCTATGGCTAGGAAAGAAAGGTAAGTGAGGTGACAAGACAAAGGAGAGTTTTGGCAGGTAATCACCAATGTGCCAAGGGGAATGCAAGGTGTGAGGCTGGTGGCTGAACCCAGCAGTAGACCCTGTACTTCCTTTAGCAGACTTTGAACAAAAACAAAAGAATGCTCTCTGGTACAAAAACATATCTACTGGGCTTAATGGCATTCAGCACTAGAGAGATGAAGTGACTTTAATGTTTCAGATCTTACCAAAAAAATTCAAACATGATCTGCTAGTTATTAGTAATTACACCAACATCTGTCCTGTTGTGGCATGTTTTGGATTAGGCAGATCTATAGCCAGCATTGTTTTTTTGTCACACATGCCATAATCATTGTCAGCACTTCACCACCAAACCACTGTTTTTGGCGGTTGAATTTACACACGTCTCTATGGCCTGATTTTCCATTCTGAAGAGTGAAGAAATGAAGATTAATTGCCAGAGAGTGTGAACTAGGTAAGCAGAGCATGTTTACTCAGTGGAGGTTGGAGCAGGCTAGATTCCTCCCATATTACAAGGGAGAGATGTTCATGGCTCCCGAAGGTACCCATCATATTCTGCTTACAGGAGTCTGTTTTTCTGCTGTGTATGGATAACTTGGGTGTTAAGAGGTAGATATAAAAATTTAGTGATTCTGAAAGCACCAACTTTTCATGTGACCTGAGGCAGACACTATTCGAGTTTCCAAAAAAAAGTGTAAACCAGCAGTATTAAAATGATACAGAAATGACAGTAAAAATGTATGGGGGGAGGGGGGGAGGAAAAGGTAGCTAATAGGAGAAATGAACTTTACAGTTGCTGCTTTATTTGCAGTGCCTAACACACTGTGGGGTTATACTACCCACACAGCTCCTGAAGGCCTTTAGAAGATCTAAGGGAATAATTGATAAAGATCTTATCAGGCCTCCTATATGTATGCTATACGATATATCTGTACACTTCCTGAATCAAGTACACAACTCCTCATTAGACTGGAACTTGATATCCGGAGGATATTCGGCTGACTTAAGTACAGTTCTGACAGGTGCATCTAACCCTCACCAACGCAGTTCTCACGCTAGACTCCTATCGCTGGGTATCAGCACGTCTGGATCGATCTCGACTGGCTCTGAGCTTCCAGCGATTAGATACCGCCACCTCTCTGTGTTCAAGAGCCCTTTATCGTAACCCTTCCTTGGCAATTACTGGATTTCCGCTCCTATCTCTCAGTTGCTGTAAGATAAGCCTCCCGGACGACCCGCTGCTCTTGCTGGAGGAGTCCGGCTCCACAAGCAACCCAAGTGTCGGCGGTGCGCCGATCCTGCGGGACTGCCGCTCCCCGTGAGGCGCAGCCATGGCGCGACCGCCCCCGCCCTCAGCAGCCGCCGCCGGCCCCCTCACGCTCCTCCCACCCACCTGCCTCCACCAATAGCAGAGCCACTTAGTCGCTGAGCGTGCGCCCTCCAATGGGCAGAGCGGTTGTTGGCCTGCGGGCTCGGGAAGCCGCACCCTGACGGTGGGGGCCGCTCGGTGGCGGAGGAGGAAAGTGGGGGAGTGCGGCGGGGCGGGGACAGCCACAGCCACAGCCTGGGTAGGGGCAGCGGTGCGGCGCCGCTCCCCGCTGCTGCCCTTTCTCTTCCGCCCTCGGGTGAGTGCTGCTGGCGGAGGCGGCGGGCGCAGGCGGTAGCGGTCCGGGGGAAGCAGAGGGGCGCAGCCATTAACGACCTGCGAGAGGGGGGTGGGTGCAGCCG
>JANRGW010011528.1:0-35310 GCA_024733675.1 Psilopsiagon aymara
ATATAGTCCCTGCCCATGGCAGGGGGTTGGAACTAGGTGATCTTAAGGTCCTTTCCAACCCTAACTATTCTATGATTCTATGATTCGATGAAATAGAGCCAAATAATGGTATATTAAACGTAATACAACTTTTTTCCAGGACAGGAGCAAGCCTAGTTGAGCTGATGCCGTAAATAAATTTTTTTTCCTTACAAAGAATATCTTCATATTAAAAATATAATCAAATGACATGTATTTTTATAGGAAAATGTATGAGGATTACATAACCCAGTATAAAGAGATGTTAAAGCAACAGCGTGAAAAATATGCAGAAAGTGCTCTTGCACAGAAGTATTACCAAAAAAAGAAAGAACTTGAAGAAACCCAAAACAGAGTATTGAAACAGTCTGCGAAATATAAATTGCAAGAAGATGCTTGCTTGGATATTCTGGGTACTACTATTATCAATTCTTTTACAGTAGAGCCTATTGGTAGTGTGCTGCATATTGAAAGTGCTGTACAGAAATCCTCTGATTAATTTTCCACAGTTAATAAAAAGACTTTCCTTTTGTTATGCCGATTTTAGGAAAAGAAATATATCTGTAGCAAACAGACTTTGAACAAGAGTTTAGAATATGCATACTAATATTCCTTCCTCCAACCCCGAATGTAATGGGGAGAGCTTTGCCATTGAGCTTCTGGAGTTAAATAAGTCCTAAAATTAATTTAAAACTCTCCCCTCAAAATTTTAAATTACTTTTTTGTGGTTTTATTTTTTTAGTAGTGTTTTTAATGGCATTAATTTCTGTATACTGCTATTTCTGTTGTGTGTATTAAGTGCTCCTGATCTATTAATATATCTTGTATCTGTAAAGAAAATTAGGTCAGTATATTAAGGATCTGAAATGAAATTTTATTTCTGCAGAAGCTGTCCCTTTTAAATCCATAAATGACTGGGCTTTACAGATGTATCCTTGATTTGTAGTATTCGTGCAGTTTACAGGGAAAAAAGTTTACATTTCACATTTTCAGATTAGGAAGTAATTGTATATTTATGTTTAAAGTGGCAGCATTAGCATTTCTCTGTGAGAAGATGGAAGGTGTAATAATGCGCTTCAGTATAAGTTTATGGGATCATTCTGAGGAAAGAAAATAAGATCTCATTTAATGATATACTTGTCAAAATGCTTCATTAAGGAGGAGAAGCCTAATTGACGTTAGATTTGTAGATTTTTCAGAGCTTTCTCCATCTCCAGCATTCACACTTATGGAATCAAGGGGTCAGGGATCTGATAGTATTGCTTGCTTAAAGAAGTATCTTGGCAGTTTATATTCTGTAACACGGAAGCGCTTCTTCGAGGCAAAAGACACAGGAAATGTTAAAGCTTGCTGCAGCTGCTATGCAAGAATCCATTGAACTACAAAAGGAAGCTGAGGAATTAGAAAGGAAAATCAATTATTTAAAAAAGGTAACTGTATTTTAATTTTATTTTGTATAAACACGTGTTATACATGTAGTTATATATTGCAGAGTTATATTTTCTGAAACATAAGAAAGTAGTGTATTTTTAAGCCCACATACCAACATGATGATTCCAGTCTTAGCTATTATGTTTCTATAGGGTTTTCTTAGCACATGTTTTCTTAAACAAGAGGGGTCCATGAAAGTAATGGCTCTTCAAGCTTGTTTTCTGTTGACCTCAGTATACATCATAATTTATGTCAAGGTGCTGTGTTGCGGTGACTTTTGTGCTAGCTCAAGGGCCAGGGAATACACTTCAAAATACAGCAGTCCAATCCCTAGTGAGCCCCAGCACTCAAGATTTCACAGGTCCTACTGGTTTTTAAGGGTTTTTTAGTATGAATGTGTTTAACTAAATATGATTTACAGTAAGGATCATGTAAATTTCTTCCTCTTTTCCCCCAAATAAATGTGGGGGTAAAAAATACCCTGAAGTGAAACTGGCTGACTTTAGACAGGAGATCACTACAGTTCCACTGACTAGGAAAAGCACTGATTCCAAAGGGATGGTGCTCCAAAAAAAGGACTTAGTCAGGACAGCATTTTGACCCACTCCTCTGCTAGGAGGTGAAAGGTCTCTCCTAAGCCTGAGTAGCCCAGTAGGCCAATCTTGTGAAGAGCTTGGTAAGTTTTACAGTATTGTATTTGAACACTTTCACCTCTCTGGATCAAATGATCAAGGACTTCATTTACTGCTGTCTCGGCTGTGTCCATTTCAGCCAGCCTTGTGGTGAGAGAAGCAGATCATGCACAGGTGTTGTTTTCTATTTGTATTTTGTGATACTTTTTGACATTTATAGTTACAGACTAAATTTCCTCATGTGGTATGTGCTGTATAAGCGTACAATAAGAAGGGATGTGGTTCACTGGTTTATAACTGAGAAGGAGACCATGTAAGGAGTTGCTTGTTCTGAATAGATACATAAAGTCTGTGTTCAGAAGATCCTGTGTTTATTCCAGTTGTTCCAACAAAAAATATTACCTCTGTTTAACCTCAATCTGCTTATTTCCTCAGATCATCTTGACCACAAAATCTCTACTGCTGTGCACTGATTCATCAGGTTTAGAAAATGTTTGCAGCATCTATCTGTAACTTTTCAAGATTATTTTTATTTGTATTTGTTCTTTTTCTTTCAAGACATTTGTAAAGACTACAGAAGATCAAAATAATTCCAAA
Source organism: Psilopsiagon aymara (assembly GCA_024733675.1). Lineage (NCBI taxonomy): Eukaryota > Metazoa > Chordata > Aves > Psittaciformes > Psittacidae > Psilopsiagon > Psilopsiagon aymara. The sequence continues at coordinate 2,679 of JANRGW010011528.1, forward strand.
ATGACTGGAGGAAAAAATCAGAAAAGTTTAGAGAAGCCAGAGAAGCTTAAAGAAAGGTACATTTACAAATTTTTTTTTTTTTCTCTTTTTTTCATGCAGTACTATCTCAGTATTTACACAAAGACTGCCACACAACACAAATTGTTGCTAAATAATGACTGGCAAGCTTCTCTAACCCTGATCATGTGATTTGATTATGTAATTTTACAAGTTTTCTGTATTTTGGGGTTAAGGTGGTGGTGAATTTGAAGCCTTGGAACCTAAACGTATCTGGAAACATTCAAAAGTATTTTGTAGAAACCTTTTTTCCTCAAAGCTATTGCTGATAGATCTATGTGAATAGTTTTATAGGTTTTGAATACAACTGCAGTAACTGTGCAGTCAAAGATAAAACACATGAATAAAAGCATATTTGGAGAAAGAAGTCAGGCTTGCATTTATCTTCAGCTCTGAACTACTTAAGAAATGTAACTCTTAGTTCTTAAAAGAGTTAAAAGAACTTGGTTTTTATTTAAGAAACCAAGCACGAGTGAAAGTTTCATAGACAGGATTTGTTCAAGGCCAGGTTGGACATAGCCTTGGGTGATATGGTTTAGTGGGGGGTGTCCCTGCCCATGGCAGGGGGGGTGGAACTGGATGATCTTAAGGTCCTTTCCAACCCTAACTATTCTATGATTCTATGATTAATGGTGTAGTAAATTAGTTAGTGGTCATTTGCAGCTGGGACTCACTTTACCTTGAGCTCTGTTACAATGACTGAAAATCACCATCAGAACTATCTTGCATTTATCTGTAGTCCTTGTGAATGTTGAAACATCATGGTTAGAAATTATGCTTTTAGACCAAAATCCATTTTAAGCTGAAAATATATCCAAAAGACTTTGTCCAAGTGATTTTGCATTTTGGTAGCCTTGAAAAAAACCCAACTTTTTAGGGCTTTAAAAAGAGATTTAGTGGTGTATAGCCAAAGAAATGTGCAATTTTAATAATTCCTAAGATCCTTTCCACAGAGGCATTTTAGGCCTATAATATCTTCTAATAGACCTATGAATTTTTCAGGTTTTTTTGTTGTTTGGTTTTTTTTTTTTTTTTTTTTTGGTTTAAACCTTTACACTTGTTGTGTCTTCTTATATATGCTCTTTGGAATGGGCAAATCCTCAGAAATGCAGGGAAGCAAGAAATCCACTTAGTTTTAAGACTAGGTAAAAAAAGAGATGGGAATCACTCTGAATTTTCAAAGAAACTCACTTGACCTGTTATAAAAGGCAGAGATCTATGTTCTGCACATGGAGGCATAAGAAACATTCAGTCTCCTCATGCAAAGGAATTAATAGGGTGCATTGCTAGACCTGCTATTGTACATTTAACTCCATGTCATGGAGCCTTCACATACTTGTAACTTCACCTGAAGCTGTGTCTTGATTGCATGCAAGTAGATCTTTCTGGGGCTCTTGCTGAAGCAATTTATTCCATGGTTTGAATCATGGTTATGAGATGTTGTAAACATTTGACACTATTCTAACTCACATTGTCTTTTAACCTCCATGAGTGCATTTATGTGATATAGCATATGGTATTAGAACATAACCTGATTATTAATTAATATGTTTTTTCCTAGAGTAAATTTTAAAGCTTATTTATGTCAAATATATCCACAACATGAAGGCTTGTAGAAAATTCCATTAAAATTGTCATTAAAATCGCTATTTGGCATTAGCGTATTCTTAAAAAAGTCTTCACTAGAAAGCACAGAAGTGTCTGATTAAGGTAGCTGGTGTTAAAAATAGTTGTATTATGAATCTGTGATTATAAACGCTATGAAAAAAACACAAACAGAAAAACGATAAAGTAATGAGTCATATGAATTTAAATGTTTGCAGACCCAAGGCAATGTACAAAGTTATAACAGCAGAATATGGGTACCAAAGACAGTAGTCTCTTGTGGGCTGTTCTGCAGTAAACGCAAGGTTCCTCCTGAGCAAAGAGAGCTTTCTGAAGAAAAAAGAGATATCTTTATCCCCTGCCACAAAAAACCAAGAAAAACAGTTGTACTGTGAATCTCCATGCACTGATGCAGACCAGTGTGAAGAGAAACCAGCAGTATCAAGGGAAAGAACAAAGCAGAGCAATGAAAGCACTGAGCAGAGCAATGTTCAAATGAATTCCCATGACATGCTTTAGAGGGCTGCAAGATAAGAAACCAACTTGCAAGTTAATTAATAACTGCTGGTATAGATGTTCTCCTTTGGGCATGAGGATGACAGTGGTAACTGATCTTTTAAAAGGCTTGGAATGTTTTAGTTTGAATCATTGCTGTCCAGCTAGTCATTGATTGGGCTGGCTGCAAACCATGGATTCCTCTCTTCATGGCAGTTGTTTCCTCTGATTAGTGGGCTTTCATAATTCACCAGTTAAGTATCATTATTAAAATCTCCAAATCGAGAGTTCTCATCAATCAATATATAGGAGTCAACTTTTATGAAGCCCTGGTCTTGATTTCTCAATTACAGATTATATTTATTACATAGAAAGGCTGACATCTCGAACTTGCTTTGGCATGTATCATGCTTATTTTCTCTGCTTTGTAAAATGTCTGAGAGACCTTAAATGCCATTATTCCATAATTCTTTGGGGCTTTTTTCTTCCCCTCTTCCCCTTTCCCCCTTCCCCCTATGATTATGTGTTAATTCTGCCTCTGAATACCTAAAATGTCTTGTATTCCAAGTGAGAGATTTTTGCTAAAACTTGTAAGGATATTCCATGTTGGATTATTGCGCTTCTTTCAGGATCTTTGCATTACAAGTGATTAGCTTTTGCTGATCAAAGAAAAGACTTTGTAATATAATCTTGGAAAAATACTTACAAAGGTCTTTCTTGGTTACTACATGGAAACTTTTGTGAAGGGTGAACCCTGTGCTGACCACAGCCTCATAGGCAGTTATTAGTTAACAGTTATGGCAGCTAGTTATTCAAATAAGTCCTGCTTCCCAAAGGACTTGCTGGTATGTGCCTGATGAGAATACTGAACCTGGCTTCAGTAGGGAGTCCTGGTAAATACCACAGAAGCAACTGTGATTCTTCAGATGTATCATTAAATACACTTGATTCCTATAGTGAGTATGAAGATGTAAATCTTTGGGCTTCATTATGCTATGAAGAAGAAACTGCTGCTAAGAAAATGGGATTTTATTTTGATTTAGGAATATATGGGTTTTTTTCTTTGCACTTCAGTAAAAAAGATGTTACTTGTTTTGTAGTATGTTTCAGGATAAAGATTTCTTATCTACTCAGATGTCTACTAACAATGAAGTAACAAAAGGAGATGAGTTATCTGTCTTGTTACTGCAATTTGGACTATTTTGAGCATCAGTATGCAGTTTGATTTTTCTTTCAATGTCAGAGAAGATGCATTTGGGGTTTTCTTCATAGTGTTTTTGGGGAAGAAAAGGAGCAGGTATATTGGATATGCATAAAGTTTAACAACAGGCTTTTTTGGAAGGTTTTGTTACTTCAAAAATAAGTACCTTAAAAGCTTCTAAGTCCTGTTCGTAACTTTGCCATCAATACATTCTTCTGAATAGATGTGCCTTGCAAAAGAAAGCTTTGTTTCAGGGAGGTTTGCCTGCTAGACTCTACAGAAGCACATGGAAACTGACTCTGGACACTTCTATAAACACTATTTGGCATCCTGAATTGAGTAAAAAAATTGGTTTATGGCAACCTTAACTCTGTAGCAGCAGCCTTGTTCAATTCATTAATGAATGAAGATTGTGGAAGGTGGCCAAACAAGCTGTTTTGAAAACAATAAAGCAGTTTCAGTGGTGTTCTGTGTTTAGCGCTGTTTTCATTTCTCTCTGTTTTTGTGCTCTCTGCATCTGAATTTAAAGATACATCAGTCATATATGCATCTCATTTCTTCTAGTACTCATTCTTGACACAGGTAATATCTATAATTACTGTAACTGAAGAAAATACAGACTTAAAAAAAGCTTTTATTATTTCTGTTTTATTGATGTATTAGTGGTACATGGTTTATACAGTTTGCTAGGTCTCAGTCCAGCACTAGGTGTATATGTAACTTTACAGATGAAGATAGTCCTTTTCAGAGTTATTTGACTGAGATGTATTCATGGCTTTATGTGATCACAGTTGTGCATGTATATTAGTTTAATATGTTGTTAGGTCCATATATATTAACCAGTGTTTCTATTTTTGATATTTTTATAGTACGGTTGCTAATTTGACTCCACAGTACCTTATAAAGTGCATCATACATTTTATCTTATTTATGTAAAATCTCAATAAGAACAAAGACACCTGACTCAGTTCTTCATTTGTTCCAAATAATAGCATTGTTTAGTCAGCTATAAACCAGATGTTGTAGCTAGAAGCATAGAGGCTCAAAGCAGGAATGCCAGAGAGAAAATAAAGTAGAACTCATTATTTTTAGAAATGACAAATGTTCCTGTGCCACATAGCCACTTTACCCCTCACTGTTCTGCTAACCTTTATTTTCCTATACTGCTAAAGGCTATTTATCCCACACAGATAATTACCCCTCAAGTGAAAACACTTGCTGTATTTTTCTCTTTTGCGTATGTGTAGTGTGAGTATTCCAGACAATCTCAGAGAGAGTAAAATTGGTTTAAAATGCAAAAAATGTGATTTCAGAACTACAATAAAGAAGTACTTGATGAAAGTGTAAAATCCCAAACTACTAATTCTTTCTTTGATACTGACAAAATCTAAGTCAGCAATGTTTTTATGATTGGTTTATTACTACTTTTCTTCTTCTTTCAGTGATATTCTCTGATGTTATTTAAAGAAAACTTCATCTTTTTATTAGCTGTTGGAGGTGCAAGAGGTATGACCTCCCTAGCAGCATGCATCCCATTGGAAGCTCCACTTATTTGAAGCAGTTATATTTTATGATTTCCTTTCTTTTGCAACTATTAATTTATTTATTTTTTTTTAATTAATTTAGGATATTTGAAGACAGGGAACATCCATCTTTGCTAAATGAGAAACATCAACTGTATAAACCATTACATGTTCCATGCATTCCTCGGAAACTAGTGCAGTCTGTACAGAGCATTAGATTTTCAATGCAGCGAACAGAAAGAGGTGCAGTGTGTTTAATGATCTTTCTGTGAAGGATTTGGTATTGTTTTTGTATAAATGAATGGTTTTGGTGAATGGCTCCTACTGTGACAGCTGAAGCCAGACTTTCTGTTCTGAAAATCCTGTGTCTGATTCCTCTCTTCCTGTGCAAAGAGTAAAATAACATTACAGGTATGCCTGATGCATAGTGACAGAAAAATCTGAAACATGTCCTTAGCGTTGTTTGCATAAATACAGTAAATATTAACTAAGAAATATTTGCATTAAATTGATACTTTCATATTTTGTGATAATTTTCTTTTGGCTCTCTATTAACAGAAAAATGTATGAGCTTTGTTCCCAGGTTCAGTTTAACAATGTCATGCTTTGGAAACTTAATCTTGTTGACCATATTAAGTAATACTTGTTAATTTAGGGAGAGAAGAAAAAGAAAAACCTATGGAACTTCCAGTGGCTGCTAGCAGTTCCTCCAGCCTTGCAGAAAATTCATCACAGGTATGCTGCTTTCCCAGTGGTAGTAACATGAGATTATATAATCTGTTATAGCACTGTTATATCTTACATTAAATTTATTAACACTACAGACACTATGCTAATCTTGGCAATCTGCTATTACCTGGTTTTGTAATAAAAATATTTCTTTTGTGTCTTTTCATTCTGAAAATATGTATGTTCTCACAAAGTGCAACTGGTAGTTTTAGTAAGAATTCTAATGTCAACCTTGAAGTGACCCCTCTATCCAATTAATTTTTTATGATAGTTTTTAAAGTTTAAATAGCCTTTGTAGATTCACTTTGTTGTATGTAGCAAGTTTTTTGAATTCTAAAGGAGGAACATAATCTTTTATTAATGATTAATCATCAGCCATTTACTCTATAATGAAGATTTCATAAAGGATTAAATGTTCAGGACGCTATATGCAGGAATATCTACAGTTAACAGCTCAGTTCTGAGGTTTGAGCGGAAACGAAAGTCTGGACCAAGAGAAATGAAACCACGAGCAGCATTGCTTTATATACTGTATACTAGAACTGTATTTTCCATCTCTCACCCATAAACAAATAGTTCCTATAGTACTTTTTTGAACAGGTGCAGTATTATTGCAGCTTAACATCTTAAATATACAAACACAGTAAAGCAATCTGCAAAAAAGTTGGAGGAACAACTTGCATAGTTATGAAAACCACTAATAATATCCCTTTAAGTACAAGAACATTTCATAGGATTGTTATAATGATTGTTATAATGTAAAAGGAGTACTCAGGTAAAGTAAGGCCATAGAAGATAAATAGTTTGCAACGGTATTTGCTGTGCAGAAGCTTGGGGAAGTTTCTACACCAAAAACTTTCTTTTTAAGGCACATCTCACTGGACCGATTTAAAAACAAATTTTAATGAACGACAAAAATAATCAAGTAAAAAATTAACAGAACCAGTTGTGATTTTCTTGAGATTTTCAGGATAACTGAAAGATAAAGTGAATAGATCACTAAATAGTTTAGAGCAGAGCCTGTGGTAGAAGAAACAGCCATCATAAGATAAAACAACATGAACGGCAGTGTGTCGCCTGAGTGGAACAAGACAAGAAATTTTAAACAATTCTGATTTGTGGCTAGCTAAGGAATTGGACATGATGAGGATGGTGGAAGGGCTGTTGCCAGGGTAATCCAGAGATGAGAATGGGAATCTGGGAACTAGAATTGCACTTAGAGAATAGTGGGAAGCAGGAAGTCAAGGCTAAGGGAACTTCAAGAAAGGATGATGGCAACAAGGAAAAGAAGATGGAGTCTGAGGAAAAACGAAAAAATTAGAAGAAGAAGGGTTGCAGTGCTTCAGAAAGAGTGTGCTGTAAGATACAGGAGTTGAGCAGCAGACAGATTTTGCATAAAAAGCCGTTTTGTCCTCCACCCTGTATTGAATTAAATTTGATACATTTTGCAAATTAAAATAAACCAGAACTAGCAGCTCCCTATGAAATAATGTGTTATCTGATGCTGAGGCTTAGATTCCTAGTGCCACTCTGTCCTCAAGGCACAAATGCATGCCTCAGATAAGAGGACTTCTGATCTGATGAAAACCAGTGAGGCAAGAATATTTCCTTGGTTTTTTGCAGTTTTTCAGTCCACACAGGAGACACATTCACTGTTGTGCATGCTCACTTTGACCTTCAGAGGTGGAAATAGGCCTTGCTTCAGCCCTTTGTGTTGTCAAGCAGGAGCAAACTGGCTGCAGCAGTACAAAACCTGAATAAAGTGTGTAAATTGCATAATGTTATTTGTGTGCCAGAACAGTTAATTATTCACATCTAGTTATCAGTGCTGTGAATGAGACTTTATAAAAATCCGAGAAGTGGGTTTGGGTATCATTGTTAAAATGAAGGTAAAGCAAAGATAGGCAAAAAGTTTTTATATTGACTGACCCCTAAACTGTGGTTAAAAGAAGGAATTTCCATAGTTTAATGAGAAATCAGAGTGATGACGTTGAAGTGACAATTTCATATGCTGCCTCGTTTGAATTTTTTACTATGTTCTAGGTGGTTACTAACCCTGCAGGCACTAGTAACCCACAAATTGCCCAAGTTCCAGCGATACCAAGCTCACAAAACCAAATGCAACTCAGGTAACTTTTCTTTAAAGTATTTTTCATTCTTGATTTTATGGAAATAATCCATATTTAGTCAAACATTAATTTTTGTGTTTTAGACTGGCAATTCCCCCAAAGCAGATGACTTCCAATCAACAGTTTGAGAGTGAAAATGCAGTAATAGGTAAAGTACCATTTTTTGATAGGTTGCACTTTTACTGTATGCTGGATCAGATAATCGTAAAAGAGGAAAACGTAGGGGCCAAATTTTCATTCTGGTATTAAGTGGGCCACCATTTCTGTTCCTCTTCCACCTTGCTTATTTAGTTCAAACCTTGAGTATAGCAGATAGGCAGCGTCCTAAAAATAGAGACCTAACTGCTCACTAATGTGGGATTCATTTTTCATTGACCATTCCTACTGAAAGGAACTTTCCAGCATCTCCTGTAAATCCATGCTCTAGTCTCAAATTACTTGGGTAAAATGAAATCCAGTCTGAAAATCTGCCCAGAGGGCATGAGAAAATGCAGAGAAAAGGGATGTAATAAACACAGTAATGTAGGAATCTTAAAGCATCAGATTAAGATTATTAAAGCATCAGATTAAGATTATTAAAATTAATTTGAGAAATACATACAGAAACAAAGCAGGGAACCAGGGTAGTTACAAATACACCTATAGTTTCTGAAATCACAAGGCACTGAGCTTCTTTTAATTTTTTCTTCTGATTATACTGCCAATTTTGATGCATGTTAAAAATTAAGTCTTTTTTTTTTTTTTTTTTTGATTTCTTTTAGTAATAGGGTCCTAATTATTTGTCCTGAAACACAGGATCTTAACCCACAGTGCCTGAAATGTTACACAGTCTGAAGCTTAGAGCAGAAATTGTGATAATATTCTTTTCTTTTCCTGGTTTTGCCCAGTTCTTTAAGGCACACTTCATCAGTGCCATGTGGATGTGCTTTTTATATTTTTTCCACCTGGTTTCCATTGTCTGGTTTTAACACTCACAGAGGGCAATAGCTGTATTAGTGAAACGTAGTATTCTCAGGGAACAATAGCTGGGTTTGAAGAACATACCAAACCATATGAAGCAGCCTAAACATGCTTTAATGATAGCGAGTAAGTGGCAGAACAAGAGGTAACTGTTATGGACATAACCGTAAGGTGGGTTATTATGAAAATTATAGCCATAACACTTCCTTACCAGTAGCAGTGCCAAGTTAGAGAACCTTTCTCAAGGATTCTTTCCCAGAACATTATTTTTATTTATCCGTTTAAAATACTGTTATTACAAGCAGTGCTGATTTTTGTATAGCAAGCCAAGAGGCCAAATATGATGATGAAGCAGAAGATGAACCAGAGGATTATTCTTATACACCTCAAGTAAGCAAAACATTTCTTACGTCATAAGTAATTATGTAGAACAATCGAAGTATCTTGACATATTTGAATCTATTGGCAAGAGGTGAGTCTCAGAAATTGGCAGGTGACTCATTAGAAAGCACCCAGCAAGTGAGAAGTCAGTTAGTGCCTTTGATTACTTATACAGCAATTATTGCTCTTGATCATGTCAGTGTTCTGTGGAGTTTTATGCTACCTTATCAACAGACTATTTAGGATGACTATCCTGTGCATATCGTAGTTTTTCTGTAAATTGGTGTACATATTTTTTTTCTCAGTTTGAGCTGATGAAGAATTTGAAGAAAAAATTTTTGTGTTTGAAACTCATTTCTCCCACGAAACCATAGTAAAAAGGCTCTCTGCTGGCTACAGAACCTGAATGGCTCCACTGGCACTACTTTTAGAAGCTGTGCCTGAATGTGAGATCAAGCTCACCATACCATATCATTCAAGCCAGTTGTCTGTACAGCTTGCATATGTAGGTGGTACCAAGATGTGGTTTAACAAAGGCCAGCAGCTAAGCACCACACAGCCACTTTCTCACCACCCCCACCCACCCCCCCCAGTGAGACAGGGAAGAGAATCAGAAGTGTAAAAGTGCAAAGTGTTGTCTGTTGAGATAAATAGAGTCTAATAGGTATAGCAAAAGTTGTGCATGCTAGCAAAACAAAATAAGGAATTTATTCACTACCTCCCATCTACAGGAGGTTGTTTAGCCATTTCCGGGAATGTGGGGCTTCATCACAAGTAATGGGTAAATGGGAAGAGTGATGCTATAACTCTAACCATCCCCCATTTCCTCCTTCTTCCCTGCAGCTTCTGCTGCTGAGCACAACATCATATGGTGTGCAATACCCCTTTGGTCAGTTGGGGTCAGCTGTCCCAGTTGTGTCCACTGCCAATTTCTTTTGCACCTTCTACCTTATGACTGGTGGGGCAGCATAAGAAGCAGAAAAGGCCTTGACATTGTGCGAGCACTGTTCAGCAATAACTAAAACATCCCTGTATTATCCATGCTGGTTTCACCACAAATCCAGTATAACGCCATGCAAGCTATGAACTCTCTGCCAAAACCTGTACACAGGAGATACTCCTCATCTTCTAGTTGACTCACTAAGGGCTGATGGAGAAGAGTGTCTTTAAAATAGTATTGAGTCTGGTGGAAATTGCTCCACAGAATCCAAGTGCATATTTTCATTTAATGTTTTCTGAGGAAGAGGAAGTACCTCATTGAACTGAAATATATTTTGATGGTGATAATCCTTTGTTTCACTTGGGAGTATGACTTTTAAACAATATGCTAAGATATACTTTAGAGTTAAATAGTTCTTTTATTCAAAATCAGTGGTTTTAGTCAGTTCACAAGTTTATTTTTTTGGATGAAAAATTTCACATGTAATATCATACACAAGATGTCAATTTTAAATTTGATAAATTCAGGTTACAGTTTTAAGTATGATGAATATACAATTGTGAGCATTTTATTAACATCCTTTTGTTTTTCTTGACAATAAAAATAACTAACCCTAAAATATATAATGGACATATTCATAAGTAAAAGAACTAATGATATTTTGGGAAATTTCATATGCCGTAAGCATTATTGTATATTTCTTTTTAATAGGACATAAACACAAATTTGAAGTCAAACAAAGATAATCCTGACACAGCAGAAGAAAGTTCACATTTTTTAAGAGCACCTGAAACACCTGAGTTTGTTGGAACAGCTGACTCAAAGGGGAAGAAAACCGAGTTCTCTAAACTACCTTCATTTGACTTGTATGAGTTCAGCTTTTATTTTGATTTTGAGCAAAATGATATTTATTGTATAAGCATTTCTGCTTTTGAAAGATATAATAGAAAGACCTTTCTAGGAAGCTCTTCTGAAAATACTTTCCTTTTTTTTCCTGAGTTAATGCTTGGTAATTTATTACTTTTTCTTCTGACAATACTATTTCCACTTGAAGCTGGTTTGAAAAAGTGAGACTCTGCTTAGAAATACAGACACACAGGTTTTTTGTAGCTCCTTTGTTAAAATTGTTGTCTTTTCCTGCAGTAGTATTTGTTACATCAATTTCTATCTTTAAGCAGTTTTTCTTGGTAAAAGGGTAGGGAATTGACAAGAACACCACCTCACTTTGCTTTAAGGAGTTTTACCCATTCTGTGTTGCAAGAAGCAATTGTCAGTGGAAGCTATAGGAATCTAAACAAGTGACAAAGCAGAAAAAGAAAAAATAAACTAAAAAAAGCCATCTGTGCTACTTTTAAAACTATTAGTGTAGTTTCTTCCTTTCTTTCTTCACAGCATTCACAATTTAGGTTCTGAAGAAGGAACATCAAAATCTCCTGCCTTCTTTTCTCTCATGAACTTTACTCAGAAGTCACCTGGCTTTAATTTATTTGATTCTTCTGTGTTTGGGGCAGAAAATTCATCTGATGAGGTAAAAATGAGTACTTGAGAATATTAAATTTTCACAAAGCAAAATCTGTTAAGAAACAACATTGACAGTGAATGAGGTTTTTCATACTAGTTATAGCAAATAGTTTTTTTACTAGCTTGCTTAATGTTTACATTTGATATCCTTTGAAAATGCTTATTTACTTTCCTGGGAATCCCCCTATGGTAACTTCTGATCAAATGTGGATCTTTCCCGTACGGGCAAGACTGGATCTTATGCAAATATGTTTCTGACTAGATTGACAAAATGCTTCTGGTTCAGTGTTGCAATGCAAAACTTCAGGTACTCTAGCAGAAATCACAACCCACATGCCTATACTGTGTGGTTTTGTCTTGCTGAAGTGCAGAATCAGGCACTTACAATTTTATTCTCTCCTCTCCCCCTATTTTTCACAAACTGTAGGATACTGAGAAAAAGTAGAAAGGACAATCTGTTAGGGGTACTGAAGAGCAAATACGGATTAGCTATACTTAAATGGAGGAGATGAGTAGACAGTTGAGTTGGAACAGGCAGTAGAATCCAGGCTTTTTTCTTTGCAGGTTCCCTAACTACAGTGCTCTAGAGTAATTTTTACCATCCTGGGCTAATAGATTATTGGGTATTCAGGATATGTGTCAGTGCATAGTGTGGTTAAGTAGCGCTGATGGCAATGTAGATTCAAGCTTCATTATGCAAATAAGGCCTTCAAACCCAAGTATCTCCTATTTCAGTGGGTGTTCTCAGTCTTGAGGTTGCTAGGTAAAAGCTAGAGGAAGGAAGAATGAATACTGTTTTATTTTGTGTTTAGTAAGTTATGTGTTGTTGATGTCTCCTATCATCAGCTCTGTGTAGGAGAGAAAACACTGGTGAGCAGCTTGTGAATTGTTTAGGAATAAGGTTAGGTATTAAGTCACCTCATGCTGTAAGAACCCATGTTTCTGCTCAGTGGAAGAAACCAAGAATTTACCAGCCCGTAGCAGTTATGTGGGATTCTTTGAAATTGGGTGGGAGTTTGGAAGGAATTAAGTACCTATTACAAATCTAGTTGAAGAACTCAAGAGGGATGAGTGGTTATTTTGCTACTCTTCCTGGCAATATCAGGTTCTACTCACTAGGCATTAATTAGGTTGTTGCTTAGAAGGTTTCTAAAATGTTACAGAATTAAATAATTTTGAATCTTTTTGGTTTAAAAAACAGCAGTAAGCCAAATCAGATACTGGTCTGTTCTCAATCTGATGATTTCCAGAAGAATGGAGGGAGTGTGTTTGCAGATATAAGCAAACATCATGAAAACTCTCTCTTCAAACTTTAGGGTTGGATGTATATTTTAAATGCAGATTTTTGTGAGGCTGTTAATGTTCACTGGGACAATGTCTTTCTCATGGAAGTCAAATGAATTTGCTATATATCAGTATTAGAGCTTATCTTTTTTCTTTATCATTTGTTAAATACAATGGCTTTTTATATTTCAGACCGAAGAAGGTTATTCTGTGGGAAACTTGAACCCTCTGTCCCCACAAAAAGATATTGGTAAGTCTGAAACTCGGATGTGAAGCTATCTTCTGCTTATGTGACTGACAAGCTTGTGATCCTGCTTAATAGGGCACCTTTGGTTGTCTAAAAGGCTGTTCATTTGTGGAGTTATAGTTCAGTGGTTTACTGAGTTCATTTGTGTTTTGACTAGCTTATATCTTTCCCTGCCTGTTTGGCTTCAAATGTATGAGATGTCATGAACAAAAGAGATATGAGAAAGAAAGAAACAGGAATAGTGTTAGGTGTTTTTGAAGCAAACTGAGAAGACCTGCAATGGAGAAGATATATTTAAATGTCAAAGCTTTTTCACTGATTCAAAGAACTCTTCTTTTAATGTAAAAAGCTACTGTACTTGGTAAATACATTTTTTTAACTTAAGGCTAACAGCTTTGTGTTGGGAGGAGTTCATATGTTGAGGTTTTTTCCTCCCTCAAATGTAATAATTTCCATTCAATTAGAGAAGTCTTGACAGTAAACTGACTCACAACAGTTTCAACTGTTGGAGGTACACAGTGTAAGAATAGCAGAAGTTAAGAGAGATGAGAATCGGACTTAACGAACAGTATCTTCCACTCATATTAAAGGAGCCCAACACATTTACATATTCTGGGTGAAATCCTGGCTTTACTGAAATGAAAAGCCAATTTTTTTTGTGTTATCAGTAGGATCAAACCCCACTCTTGATGAAACTTCTTTTCTGAAGGGAACTGTAATCTCTCTTTTTTGAGGTGCTTCAAGTTCAAAGCTACTTTTTTTGAAGTGGGTGAATATGAGGTTTTATGCATATATCACTCTTGTAGAGTAAAGGGTATCTTGTGTTGCAAAATATAGAAGTTAGGTGGTTTTCAGTCAGTAGTTGTGTTTCTTCAAGTATTTCAGAGGTTGATTGTATTATTCTCTAGAGAAGAAAGAATCTGGAAAAGTGTATTTCTTTACAAAGACCTTTCTTGCTTAGTATTCAAAATATTTCACCTAGTTTATCATCTAGGAGTGTTTTGTTGTTCCAAATCATTCAAGTACTTCACAGTTAATTCTATATGTATTCTAATAATGCTCTCCAGCAAGTATCATTTCTAGTGCAGAAATAAATACACAACTGCAGGCTGATACTCAGTGAGATGCTTGGAGTACAATATTGTTAAAGTAACATGCTATGCTGAATGCAGTATTCTTTCAGTTAAATTTAATCTGCTAATAATATAACATGTATTCCTATAGGAAGCTTGTTTGGGAAATCAGAAAGTGAGGAGGCATTTGCCTTCCCCTTCCCCTCAGAATCAACTTCTCATGCATTTGGAGATGGAAAAGATGACTTCAATTTTCCATTTGCATTTGGACAGGATCAGAGATCATCACAGTCTTCTCCTGTGAAAGGTTTTCATTCTTCCTTACAAAATACAAAGCCATTTACATTCTTCTGAATACCTTTGACTTCCTTTTAAATTCTTTTCCTACTTAGCCTTGACAAATGTTTTCAGTTTCTTCAGGTGAAGTACAAAGCATTTCATCTTCCCCTTTCATTTCATGCAAGACTACATTATTCCAATTGCTGCAAAAGCATACGTATGTTCATCAAGCACACATGCTTTGAGATGCAGCTTTTATTTTTCTTATTTCCTAAATGTGTTGTTTTCATAAAATGTTATGATACACTTCTGTTAAATCAGCACTTACAGGTAGCAGAAATATCATTTTACAGTGGAGTGTTAATTCAGTATCAGAGAGAGCATCTAAACTTCTAGATGAGTACTTTCAGCCTCTGATATAAACTAAGTAACTTGCTTTACAGTAACTGTTTATTGTAGTAAAATTTGAATTTGAGTTAAAGACAATGTTCTCAAATTAGCTGTTACATACAGAATAGTTCTAAAATTTTTGAAATAAACATTTCTGTTAATTTTGTGAAAGTGTTGGTATTTCTTATTGTCTGGACTGAAATAATGTTGCAGTTATAACACCATTTCAACTCCTTCTAACTTGGAACACTGAAAGCAAGTTCCTTCCCCTCTATCTAGTATCTTTCAAAACAAACCAAACCAAACTCCTGGATGCTGTAGGACTATTTTTGTGGAGCCCAACTGTCTGCTGAGACATGTGAAAGTTGGATTTTATTTTTTTTACTGGAGTGGGATTCTGTGAGCTTCTGTGAAGTACTGCTGAGATCCGGCTAATAGTAAGTGGGATGCATAGATTTGGTGGACTTCATGCTCTCCAAATGTGGGTTTCCATGTTAATCTATTTTAAACAGCTTTTCTAATCTACTGCACGCCTCACAATCTAAACAACTTTAGCTAGAGGCATGTTTGAGGGCCTATCTATGTTATTTGTGGTATACCACTGGCAGATGCTCTGGCAGCATTTAGAAAGCTGAAAAAGTTTGTTTGCTCAGTTTCTCCATAACTGAAGCTTCCTTTCCTGTCTCGTGATGAATTCTGTCATCCATGTCTCTGACGTTACAGTCAGGTATTCTGGCTGAAGTGGGAGAAACCATAGAATTGCAGAATGGCTTGTTTGGAGGAGACCTTAAAGATCTAGTTCCAACCCTCTGCCATGGCAGCCTGTCCAACTTGGCCTTGAACCCTTTCAAGGATGGGGCATCCGCAGCTTCTCTGGCAACCTGGGCCAGTACCTCAGCATGGGGTCTTCTCTCCACAGGACCACAAGTCCTGCTGGGAGCCTGCTCCAGCTTGGAGCAGGAGACCCATGGGCTTCCCGTGGGGTCACAGACTCCTCTGCTCTGTGACCGCATGCATCCTGCATCCTCCTGCTCTGGTGTGGGGTCCTCCCCAGGCTGCAGGTGTGTATCTGTGGACCTCCATGGACTGCAGGGAGACGTCCTACCTCACCATGATCTCCATGCGCTGCAGGAGAATCTCTGTTCTGGTGCCTGGAGCACCTCTTACCCCTCCTTCTGCACTGGCCTGGGTGTCTGCAGGCCTCTTTCTCTCACATGTTCTTACTTCACTCTCAGGGCTGTTGTTGCTCTTGTGCCATAACATTTCCCCCTTCTTAAATTATGCCAGAGGCGCTGCCACCATGACTGATGGGCTCAGCCTTGGCCAGTGGTGGGTGTGTCTTGGAGCTGGTTGACATTGACTCCAGCAGATGAAGGGGAAGCTTCTGGCAGCTTTGCGCAGAAGCCACCTCTATAAACCCTCTTTTCCTTCCCCCCAAACCTTGTCACGCAAACCTAATACCCCTGCCCAGTCTGGGCCCTATTAAAAAAACCCACAACCAAACCAACAAAAAGTAATGAACAATTATTTAATTTTTAGTTTCAAGACTGTGAACATAATTAAATCAAAATGTAGGAAGGTGAGGGGCATCACTGCATATATGCAGCCAAATGCAAGCTTTGGGAGCAGGGGTGGAAGAATCATTGCATCATAAGAAAACAGTCTTACACTATAGCATTAATACGCTTAAGCATTTCAAGGAAATAAGCTTTAAGTGCTACATATTGTAACAGATTGGAATGTGTAGACTTACAGTATTAGATGGTAGTAATCTCTGCAGTGCAAGACTGATTGCATGGGTAGCAAGAGTTGGCTAATCCTTTTTAGCCAATGGCATAAAACAAGGATTAGTTTTTCATTTACTGCAACTGAGTGGGTCATTAGGATCCAAAGACACTAATGAGCCTGAACAGGCAATTGGATTCTGGTTTCAAAGGTACAGGCTAGTTTGAAAGGAGATAATGGTGTTTTTAATGATGTAAAACATGACCTTTTTCCTGAAAAAAAGAAAAAAAAGAAGGATATAACCATGAAACACAAACCTGGAATGTTGACTTTTTCTCTTGGAACTTGAGTTGTTGCCACATTTGCTGCCTTAGAGGTTGAATGGCTCGTTTAGAAATCTCTCTGTTGCCTTGCTTTTATGTTCTGCTCTTGATGTCTCCGGAGTTGACACAAGTCACATGCAATCAAGTCTATGTTCCTGGTGGACAGGCACTGTCCTAATATTCTCTGACTCACACCCAGGTTGTTTGCAGCTCAGCAGTTCTGCTTCCAGACACATCACTTTGTGTTCTGATGCTAACATCTTGCTGAGAAATTGCCTCTTGGCACGTTGGTTCTTGAGTCTTTTACCTTGCTTGATTTGATGTGAAGATGATGCTCTTTTTAGCACTTGCAACACATTACCTTTGGAAAGGTAAAATTCCTCCCTCCCTTGCTACATCCCAGGTTTTCTGATTTTTAGTAATCCCTTGAATTCAGCTGTAATAGGTAACTTGTGTTTGGTTTCATTCAAATCAAAAGATGCTGCTGAAAGAGTATAAAACAAAATACCAAAAAATGGACATTTCCATGTTAATGGGATGTTTAAACATATGCAAAAAGCAAATACTGTGATTGTTATGATTCCCCAGGAGAAAAACATCAAATGTTAATATGAACTTAATTTTCTTTATTGTACCCCAATCCAGAAAGCAACCACAAAATTATTTCCCACACCACAGGACTTACTTCATAATACTTTGGGACTTGGGTTGGGTAAAATCAGGGAAAGAAGTACAGGGCTAAGTGAAAAAAAAAAAAAAAAGACATTCTTGCTAGTGAGGAACCACTTGTTATGGCTGGTGGGAAGCTTGGGAGCTGACAGTCCATACTGAAACTCAGTTTGGAGCTTGCAGCTCTTATCTGCTCCCTTCTGCTGGAACAGGACTGCCTTGAGCTAAGCATGGTCTCTTGCTGCTTTTTTTGTTTTCTTGAGGCACATGTTTGGTTTACTATGTCCACAAAATGCATGATGCTGTGATCAGTGATGTTGCTCACTGCCACAGCTGCAAAGGGTTCATGTCCAGAAGCTATGGGTATTGCAAGTGGTTAAAAATGTTTCTTAACAATTATCCACGGAATCCTCTGTAGGCAATGTTTTCATTGCTTTTCAGGGAGTTACCAAGCCTTCGAAGCACTCTAGCTGTTGCACAAGCAGGGCTGGTATGCACCAGTTTCAATTCGTACCTGGGTTGACAAATGTCACCAGATTCAATACATACTTCAAGGTGATTTTTTGCCCTGGGAATCTTGCCCCAACACTTGACCAGTCGTGTTTCTCACTGCTACATATATTGAAGGAGTTATTATATGTAGCTACCTATTTCTTTTCTCCCTCATAGTTGGAGGAGACTCTCAGAAGTATGCCAGTTGTTACCAACGCAGTCTTAGATGTGAGGTGTTAAGCTAAGGTCCTCAGCACTTGTGCTCATTGAGACCCATTGCTTCTACTGCTGTGTTCGGTTGCAGAAGACTGATGCAGAACATGGCTGCTTAGACTTTTTCTTCCCCATCTTGAGCTAATACTTGTGACTGTCTCCTCATCAGAGGCCAAAGAGCAGCAGAGTTCTGACAAAAGAGATGTAAATCACAGATTATGCAGAAACCAACACTGAACTTCAGAGGTGCTTTTAAACGCATGCTTGCCATCCATCCAGGGCTCTTAAAAGAAGCCAGTTCTTTCAAGTGGATCATGACTTCATGTAAAATTCCACTTTACCTTGGATTGTGCTCTTACCAGGTTTCAAGAAAATTGACAGGTTTTTTGCTAGCACAGGAGAAGCATTCTGATCACAAAACAGGTTCAATAACTGTTGAATAGATTTTTCTGCTTCAGACTAAGTTCACAGACCTGAGGGCTGAGTGGCTCTACACTGTGGGGTTTGAAGGGGTTGATGTTGCTGCTTAAGCTTGTAGTCCATGTTGGCTGATTACAAATTAATACAATATTGTAGTGACTAAAATTATAACCTCCTGAGTGTGTGGTGCCACATATAGTAAGAAGGTAGTGTTATTATCACTTGTAGACAGAATTGTATTGAAATCACCAATTGTTGTGACAATTCTTTGAAGAATTGTTAAAAGAAATCAGTAGTTTGATGGATAGAAGAGATTAATTGCCTAGATTACTCTTTTAAATAGTTCTGGGATATTTTTGGCACTTATCAATAGGACACTTGGATTATTTATGTTGTGTTGAAACTATATATCAGCCTTAGATATTTACATTGCCACACTGTTACAGTCAGCATCTCACAATTCCTGGTAAGGTAATGAGGAACTGGGATCAGATTGTTGAGGGGTATTAGATTATTGTTGGCTTCCTGTAGGTCTACAGGCAGGATCACAAGCAAGAATATTTTCTCTTCTGAATCTGATGCTACTGTCTGAGCTGCTGGACCATCTATGGCTATGTAAAAGGATGTATCTCTTAGAGACTGCCAATTGTAATATTTCCAATGGCTACACCTTCACATAAATTAAAAATATTACTGGTAAGCAAGAAATTTTTATGCTAGCATCAAGGGACTGTAAAAATCATAGAGTATACCAGGTTGGAGGGGACCTCAAGAATCATCTGGTCCGACCTTTCTGCATGTCCTAGACTAGATGTCCCAGCACTCTGTCCAGCTGAATATTAAAATGTACAGGGTTGGGGAATCCACCACTTCCCTGGGGAGATGATTCCAATGGCTGATTGTTCTCATTGTGAAAAATACTCCTCTCGTGTCCAACCAGAATTTCCCTGGCAGTAACTTGTGCCCATTACCCCTTGTCTTTTCCATGGGACTCTTCGTAAAAAGGGAGGTTGCATCTTCTTTGTAACTACTCTTGAAATACTGAAACATGATGAAAAGATCTCCTCTGGGCCGCCTTTTATCTAGGGTGAACAACCCCAGTTCTCTTAGCTTTTCCTCACACAGTTTCACAGTTCTCTGATCATCCTCATGGATATTCTTTGGATGCTCTCCAGCCTGTCCACATCTTTTTCATATAGGGGGGACCAAAACTGAACCCTGCGCCAGGTATGGCCTGACAAGAATTCCTTTTCTGAAGAATCAGAAATATTGTGTCAGATTGGTGAGATACAGATCAGCGCCCCTAGTATGTAAAGCATCAGTGGGTTTGTCCTGAAGTGTATCCACTGCCTGTGTCACTACAACAACCAGAATATGTATGGAAGATCCACGCATATCATCAGCTCATGTCCCTGTGCTGATTTTGCAGAAGAAGGAAGGCAGGGATAATCTGAAAGAGAATTCCAGTGTTGCCAAAATTGCTTTAGGATTACCTTGGGCACCTCTGTGGTACACAGCAAAAGCAAAGAGTTGAGGCATAAGTCTTTTTCAGTATGTAAATTAGAGGTTCACAGCAGCATACGGCTGGCAGCAGCAAGAGCCACTTTGCATCTTTATTGCAGCTAGCTCACATATTGCAGTGTCAATATTTTAACAGAGAACCTTTTACATCACAAAAGGATGCTTCAGTGGATGCTGTATGTATTTCAGTTCCCTGTGTTGAGTTTTATCTGAGCTGACACTACTGGAATGAAGTAGGTTGTCAAAGGCTGGGCAGAGCACTTTTATCATTTCCAAGTATTGGCATAAAGTAAAATAATGATTTGAATTTCTGTTTTCTGTCTTTTGTGGCTTACACTGGCAGTTATGGTGAAGCTTTTGACAAGGGAGTGCTGCTGGGTTAGGAATTTCCTCCAGAGCTTCAGAAATAGTTAAGTTATCTGTTATTATCATCATATCAAGACTGACAGTTGATGGTCAGTGCTTATATATTGTCTTTGTAGATTACAGAATGAAGTTAGGAGCACCAAATGCATCTTTCTGCTTTTATAAGGTTAATTCCGTGGTATTATTTGTTATGTACTTATATTCAATCATGGTAAAATTCTTGGTACTTATTAAGGTGTGCAAAAATAACTTCAGAAACTAGTTGTTTGGGTTTCTTTTTCTGTAATAAAGCAGGGAAGGTAAAAATGCTATTCTGAATATGTCGCTTGAAAACTTGTAGTGCTTTAGAAATATTTAGATCTCTGCAAGTTACTGAGTGGAAGTTATTAGGACAAATGTGTGCTTCTATTTTAGTCATATACAGTACAGTGACTGGAATGCTATTGTAGTTTTATAACATAGTCATTGTCACAGGTAATGTTTGACTATATGTTAAATTTTCCTAGAAGAAGCATTAGTCCTTATAATTAGAAACCTCTGTCACTGGGGATTGTAATATTAACTAATTAAGGGACCAGGATATTAAAGAAAAAATAAAAATCAGAGCAAGGAGCAGCAGAATTTAAGTATTGAAGTCAAAACTAACTTTTCACTTACATGACTAAATGATACTTAAATATCAAGACATGTAACTGCATTGTGCTGTAACTGTAATGTAGTTATGTGGAGTTATGAAGTAGAACTGGTTTGACCATGGTACTGGCAAAAAAACTCAGTAGTCACTGCTAAATCATTTTGATAAATACAGCTGAGATTTCAGGAACTTATTCACTGTGAGAGCTGGATAAAATTTGTGTAAGTATTATCCTAGTTGAGAAAACATTGCTGCTGTAATGACTCTAAGATTGATTTGGGAGCAATCCTGCCTATTCTCCCTTCATCAGTGGAGGCAAATGTGTCTGAATTACTTTGTAGTTAGAGCTGGGAGACCTAGGTAGCAATTATCATTTATATTACAGGAGTGCATACTGCAGACAGCCTCACTTAAGGATGCATTGTGTTACGCACAAAGAGAGAGTCCAAGCCTTAAACGTTTTACAGTTTAAAAAGACTGGGCAGACAATGATGGACTGGATCATAAAATGCCAAGCACTTCCCACAAGTGCTGAGCATATTTGGCTTCCAATGAGTTAAGGTTGCTTAGTATCTCTCAGGGCCAGTCATTCTGCTGCATCAAGCCTGTAAGACTCATTAAAAAGAAAATATCAACTAAAATAATAAAGAATAAAAAATTCCCACTAATTTCATAGCCTCTGCAGAGAGGAAAAGCCTTAAAATAAACATTAAGCATTTGGAAAATGTTATAGTTGGAAATAAAATAGAATTCCTCTTGCTGGTCAGGTGTTTTTAAGATGTTTTGGTAGGTCATCATGCACCAAATTTAAACTGGGCCATTTCCACTAGATCAGTGTTACTGACAAGGCATGCTCTGAGCAGAGTTGTCATCAAGAGCTTAAGGTGGGGGAAGTTTATAAAATCTGAAAAAACAAGCAGCTTTCAAAATGTTGAACATCCTTTTCAGTGCACATCATTCTGAAAAGGTGATGAAAGAGCAAATCTGATGAAGGAAACGGAAGCAAGAAGCAGAAAAACTTTGAAAAAAGAGACTAAGAGGTTGACAATTAGTGCCAGAGATATAACACATTTATTCCTTTTTAGCCCCAGATTGTAATTATACTATAGGTATGATTAATCAATGTCTGTGTGCTCCAATGCTTTCAGATCTGGGTTCAAGCAGAGTAAGGTAGATCTGCAGCATAGGTGTACATAGCCCAGCATTTAGCCTGTTTCATTGCATCACAGCAGTGCAGCAGTTGTCCATGTGCAGGCTGGTGTCAGTCAGTCATTGCAACTGATAGCAGTATGCCAGGTAAGTGGCTTGGGAGGCTGGCATTATTTTTCCTATAATGCCGTCTCTGTTGGGGTTATTTTTATTGTCGTTACTACAGTCAGCATTACAGTTTCTGACAGCTGTTGTGAGAAGTAGAAAGAAGGCCATCTGTATGGCTCTGCGTGTCGTATCAAAGGTGTCTTGTACTTGGGGAGGTTCTCACAAATGTCAGTGGTAGGTCATTTAAGGCCTGATTTTATTTCAGTGAAATCAGGGAGGATTTTTGGCATTTATTAGTAGGAGCAGAAACAAAGCTGTAATCCTTGGCAATTCTGTTTATATTATGTTGGGCACAGAGTGTCACAGATGTGCACAATGTGTTGTAAAACCCACACTGTTGTGTGCTGTTGTCACCTGAAGCTAGAGTGGACCTGCAGGCAGGCAGGCATTGGCCTGTTGCAAGCCACCAAGTTCTTTTTTTCCCATCTCCTATGAGAGAAGATAAATGTTGGGGACATAGATGTGATTCGCTAACCTTACTTGTGTTGCCTCCAGTCTCACTGCCGGTGAACTCTCAAGATGCTGAGAGTATTGCTTGGCCAGATGTAATGTTAGTTACTGCATGTGTCATGGGATCCGGAGCAGAATAGAGCAGAGGACAAGCAGGAAAACAGAAAATAAGCAAGAAGCAACGTATCAGAAAAAGAACAGGACCATGAAGTGTGAAGAAGAAACACTGGATGGGAAAATAGATCCCTAAATGGGCCCTATTAATTTCAGTCGAACCACTTTTCTGTGACTTTATCCCATCAGTGTCTCCTCCATGATGTGCATTGACTCCAGCAAGTGCTGGGCCCTACTCTGAGGACGTGGCCAACTGCTGCTAGGCAGGGACCTCTTCTTTATTACCAATTTCGTATGTCATTGTTAGGACCTAAATGGCTGATTACATCAACTTAGATGAGCAGCGATTTGAGAAGATGCTAAAGTAGAGACATAGCCAGTAAAACTATTGCTGAGATGGACAGTTACAAGGAAATTTGGAAATCCCAGTACAGAAATGCCTAAGCTTCTCTGTGCTTCCACTTACACAACTCCCCTGTTGTAAAAGTGCCAGCCCTGGCAGTAATGCTGTTGCACTGGCCTGGTTTGACCATGGCATAAAGTATCTCTGTAATTGGTGTTTGCTTACAACATGCCTCCTTGGTCTGCAGTGTTGACCTGAACATGTCAAAGCATTCATTTTGCTGTGCTTAATCTAGGCACTGCTCCAGCCTGATAGTTTCTGCTAAAACTGATTTCTGCATCTGAGATGCTTGTGTGCTGCTAGAATGGGACTCATGTCTGGCCAGCTTGTTGGATATACTGTCAGTAATGGAAGGACACTTAAAGCCTCACAGATGGAGGATGCCTGCATCACTGGGGTAGGACTTTTCTGATGGATAGAGCCAATCCCCTGAACTCAGAGCTCATTTCCTTCTCCATCTCTTTCTGACAACTAGAGGTACCAGCTCATTTCAACAAAAGAGTTTGTTGACAGTTATCCAAAAGTGGCAATATTTATCAAATGATAAATTTGTTTCATATGATGGGTTTGTTTACTGAAAACCTGAGTATTCACTGAATCTGGTTACATCTGATATTTTCTCAGAGCCTTAGAAAGTAGAGTAAGGACAAAGCATGTGCTGCTTTGCAACTTTATTCCTCTTGCCAGTGCTTATAGCATAGGTATGGCTGGCAGATAGGGCTGTTTGCATGTTTGTGACCAGCAAGAACATTATCTCCATAAACTGAATGTGTGCAAGCAGAGGTGCTTGTGCACAGACAAACAGCAGCACTGTGCCTCTTGCACACACACACTTCCATTATCAGCCTCTTCCTTTGTGAAGCACATATGGATATAGAAAGGTGTGGTACTAGTACGAAGTCTAGACAAATTGCTGAATGCATATAAAGCCACTAATATCCTTGTGCATTAGTGCTATTAAATTGCTAATTGGAAAAATGTAAGTGCCATGACAGTATTTCTCAGGTCAGTCTTATTTTATTAAGGTCAATGGCCAAGTTCCAAATTTATTTGTTTTATTCAGCCTCTGATTATTTATTCTGGCTCTGTTGCTGAGAGAGTTAATAGTCTTCCTGTATCTCTGTCCACAATAGATAAAAATAAGCATGATGGCTTTGCCATCATCATTGTCATTTTTATGTGCTACGAGGTCTGTAAGAAGAAATAATGTCATTTATTAGACTGAACAAGTGGGGGAAAAGCTAACTTCATTTGGCTTACCTTCAGTGTGGTGGTGCACTTTCTGGTTCTTTAGATTGCAAATTGAACAGGGTGTGATTAATCTCTTTGTGGGAGTGAGCTGAGTGCCTCTTACTTAAAAGTTTTAGTCTCTGAACATGCTGTCATGACTCTGATGAAGCTGAGTTGTGATCTTAGTAATAAGAGAAGCAAAACTCATCCAAGGTTTCCTCCTGAAGACAGACCCATATTTTACTGCCCTGCTTCTTTGTGATGTATCCAACCTGTCTCACTGACCTTGCCTCTTTCCATTACTGTTCCTTCTTTCCGTACACTGTCAGCTTCTCCCACTCCTTCCTAAAGGCTGAACATGTAATTTGCAAAGTTGATTTCTGTGTGTAGCATCAGGGAGAGATTTTGTAAATGCCTCTGCATATTTCTTTTCAAGCTCTCATCTGAAAACATCGTCTCTACCCATAACTATTATCTGCCGTGCAGCAGTGCTGTCTGCAAGGATTGTTTGAAGTGACTAGAAGGTGAGAACATCTGGGGCTGCAGCACTGGAAGGGAGCACTCAGGGCATTCACTCTGCTGCTGCCACCAAAGCCTGGGATGAAAGCTGTGTGGGAGACGGAAGGTTTTATGTCAGGTTTTGACACTATGAAATATTGCCTTCCTTCTGTATTGCAGGAGAGGAGGAGTTTTCCTTGAGGAAAATGGTTTGTGGATGTTTGGGGTCTGTTGAAATATTTTTATTTCAAGTACTTAAATCTTAGTTTTCTTTACAGTACACAAAATATAAAAGCTGAAATGACAACCTAAAAACCAAGTTCTGTGACTCTGGCCAGATTGGGTAAACCTTTCAGTGCTGATGGAAAACAAAATATTCCAGCTGGTGTTGACGCTCTTCTTTTCTTGCTGATCAGCTTTTCTTGGAAAGCGTTTTAAAAATATTTAGATTCCTTAACAGAAAATTGAGATTTGTTGGCGGTATATGCACCCTTAGGTCAGCATAAAGCTTGCTCTGAGCTGTCTGCGCTGGGTGCTGTTCCCATTTGCTCTCCAGGAGATGAATGGTGTCTTCTGACCGTGGCTGAGTGCTGCAGAGGTAGCAGAGGAACAGCTATTCTTGGCTGAGGAAATGAGGATCCCTGTCAGTGTGGACACTTCGTTATGACAACAAACACTTACTGCTGATATTTGGTTGCCACGCGTTGGTTGTGTAACTGTCTTGTTACAGCACAGGACATTTACCGAAAATAAATACAGCAAAGCTGTGCTGAGCTTTTAGCTTCAAGAACTTCAGGTGGAAACCTGGTGAAAGGAATTCTAAGCTTTGGTTGAGAAAATATTTGGGCATTTTTTTTTGTCACCAGGGACAGTCTTTCTTTCCCAGGCAGAGACATGGTCTTTCTAAAGCTATTGGCAGGAAAAGCCAGTGCTGCTCAGTTGGAGGTTTAACCAAAGGTGCATATTGATGCTGGGTCCTAACCTTCCTGAGCACAGCTGTCACCTCTCTCACACATTTGGAGCTGCTGTGGGTACTGAGGGCACGGTCCCAGTTACATTAGGAAAAAACTCAGTAGCCATTTATTTCCACCACTTAAGATATGAGTTATTGACTATTTCCTCCTCTATCACAATAATCTTCCCTTCTGCCAGAATCTCTCTGAGACTGATCTTTTCTTAGACTGTGTACATCAATCCAGTGATGTTGTTTCCAAGGTCAGCTCACCTCATACATGTGCAAAGTAAACCAGGTTTTGATCTGCTTTCAGTATGTGCACATGTGACATAATTTAAATGAGCTTATCCTACTCGGAAAGAAAAAACCCCATTCCTACCACAGTTTAGGTAAACCAAGCAATTATTCTGTTACTAAGTGCCATTAATGCCTAATGATTTGCTTTGATTATGGGACAATCAGCATCTGCCCCTAGAAAGAGGGATTAGTAACCCAAGCCATCTCTAATATTAGAAGGTAGGGGGTTCTTTTGTACTAAAATCTATTATTTTTTCCACGTTCCTCTCAAAGCAGAAAAGCCCTGTGCTATGTTCTAAGACCAGAATAAGGGGAAGGGAGTTTACTTTTTAAAGAATATAGAAAAAAACTTTATAATGCTTTCATGAATTTGTGGTTTTGAGTGAAATCTGTGTATCTCCATCCTTTAAGAAAGAAATTCATTATCTGACAATTTTTACAGGCGAAGTTACAGCCAAAGCATTTAAGATTTTACATCTTCTAGGCAGTAGAGGCACCTCCTGGAGCACAAGTTGAATTAAGTAAGAATCTACATTTGATGGTTTTGTGTTGCTGATGAACTGTTAAATATTCCCTCTGTTTTTGAAACAATGGAAGGGCATTTTTTAGGGATTATAGTATTCTTTCTGAATCCCCTGATTAGTTTCTCAGATTTTTTTCTGTATGGCTGAAGAATTATAGCATGCAATCAAGCTGCAAGGCTAATCATTCTTTATCATCTATTGATCATAAAGATAAAGACGAAGTGCAGTTAAATGCAAACACTAATCCAATCGTATAACAGACATGCCCATATGGTTAGTCACCAGATTTGCCTTAAGCCAATCAATAATCACTTTGTCAGAGAAAAATAAACCTGGATTTTTGTTTTGATAGGTTAGTTTTCAGTCATTTGGGCTCTGAAGGCTGCATCTACCAAGTGATACTCAGGTTTTATGGACTTCTCAGTCACTTCAGCATCCACTCAAGAACAGAGCTTGTAATGGCTGGTAGATAACAAAGGAAATGGTTCTCATTGCTGGGATTACTGCAGAACCAAAGACAGAAACAACTTGAGCTGTAAACATCTTGCTTCTAAAAGCCTTTAAAAGAGACTAAACACCTTGTAAATGGGTTGGGATTTCATTGCCCTGAAGAAGTGATATCAGTACCAGCCATTGAACACAGGAGGTGTGTGGTGTAGGCTCACTTGGAGGCTTTTATGCTCCAGTCTATGGTTAAGCATTATAAGAAAGGAGAGCGAGTCCCCAGTAGGCACTTGGTAAGCACTCTGAATACAGTGAAGAGAGACCATAAATCCTGACACTTCACGTGGCTTTACTTCAGTCCTGAGTTTGTTTGGTTGCAGGTTGACTCCTTGTGGTTGGTCTCAGTCTGTGCATATGTCCTTTGCTCCTCTGTGTCCAGAAACTGTATTTCAAATTCTCTTGCATAAGAATTCATGCTGCAATTGCAGAGGGACTCCAGCACATCAGGCCTGATGGTGAAGGATGCTGACTGATGGTTGAACAGTCACTGTGTGTTCAGTTTGATCCAGTGAATAATTCTCTGATACCAAATGCTCAGTGTTTGCAATGAGCTGCCTTTGACAGGATGGATCTAAAATAAAAACAATGCAATAACTTAAAAAAGTATCATCAAGTACCCATAAAGGAAGTAAGACATGCTGTGAGATGCCACACTTACCATGTCTTGATTAAATATACTGTATACTAAAAATTATCTCTTCCCTTCGCTTTATTTCCTCTGTGCTTGTATCTTTATTCAGACGGACTGATGTGTTTCATAAACCTGCATGAGTTACAAGCTTAAGATTTCCAGTTATCTTCATACCCCTTACCTTTTTTTCTCCTATCTTATATGGCTTTACCATGCCTTTCAGATGTACATTTCCTCCCATTGCTGATTTGGTGCTGAGATTCAGTTCATTTCACCTTCTGGAATCAAAGCTCCCTTGGGCAGCCAGATCCTCTTTGCTGTTGAGCAAATTCCAGCTTGAATATTACTTGTTATAATATACATTGTGGACACATCTAGGAACCTCCAGCAGAATGAAGTGGGAGCTGTGCAAGCACCGTCCCTGCATGAAGGAATATGGCCAGATCTGCTCACGATTAAACTACTTCATGTGAGTTGCATTACAACACAGTCAGATCTGAACTGAATGGTGTGAAGACACACTCAAGCTCATTCAGAAATTGTAGAGAGGCATTTTTGTGACTCCGCACTAGACCCTCTTTACCCATATTACTTGCACAGTGCCCATATGCAAAAGTGGCTTGTCTGCAAACTGGATAATCTGCCAAGCGATAATGGCAAGGAAACAAAGAATGCTCAGAGCATGTAATAACACATTGACATTTATAGGTACTTTCCCTCAGCAGGTCTTTAAAATAGAGAATCTAAACACTAGCAGGTACCAAGCACTCGAGATGCCACAATTTATTGGTGAAAGTTATTTGTAAGCCAGTATACATACTGCATACACAGTAGGAACCCAGCAAAAATAACCTGCCTAAAAGCTGCTCAAAATCCAGCTTCTGGGCAGTCTTTCCCAGTATGTATTCTCCAGCTGGAGGATGAGGACTGTTTTGGTATATGTTTTCGTGTTACCTTCACTTGTAATTAGAGCTGCTTTTTGATTGGTCTTCACAGCAGTTTGAAGTGCTTTTATTGTTCAGAAGTGTCACCAGGAAGTATATTAAGAGAGAAATGCCTAAGGTATTAAAAGCTAGAGTCCCACTGTTACAATGGAGATATATTCTTGTGTATGTTCCAATCTTTGCAGTATAAAAACAGAGACAAAACATCCCCTGTTTCTTTCCTCCCTTGAATTCCATCTTTCACCACCCTATTCCCTTTGCAGACTGGTGAGTAGCAATTGTTAAATATATGCAGAGTGAAAACCACTACATAATACTCTGCATTGAAAGAGTCCTGCCAGGCTTCTAGGTCAAGGGAAGGAATATTTCTTTCTTTCCGAGTTAGCTTATCCTCCCATTTATCTCCTTTCACTTTATGAAAGAACTGATGGGGAAGGTCTCTATTTGATGGAGCTATTCAGAAAAAGACCAGACATTTAGAATCAAAATTCAGGCTGCCTCCAAATGTCATGTCCTCAGTGCTATTAAACAATAATCAAAGTATAAAGGAATTCATATTTACTCTAAAAACAGAATGCATACAGGTGTTTGATTTAAGAAAACTTAGATAATTGCCTTAGAAATACGTGACAAATGGATGCAAAATGGATAATTAAGGTAGAGTGGGAAAAAGTAATGCTTGAATCTATGGCAAGAAGAAACAAGAGCCAACAGTAGACACCGGCACGAATATTTGCATTCTTGTTCTATAGTGGAATGCAGATACATGGGACACAGGCTTGGAAAGGGACCCCAATTTCTTCAAAGTCCACCCTGCATCACAAGCAGTTTCGTAATAGGTGTTAGTCTCAGAGAGACTCTCAGCACAGCACACATGCTTGTGTGCCTCTCTGACACTGATAGCAATTTTAACACCTCCAGTATGTTAAATTAACACTTTCAGTGTGTTTAAAGCCTTTATTGTGTGTCGATGAGAACTTGAGTGACACTGGGGAGAAGATTTTACTCCACTCTATGGGTAAAAGCCAAAAAACTGTGGCCCTAAACCAGTGGCACATGTCTGTCTGATTTACGGCATAAATTCCTTCTTGACCTTAAGCCTGTCATCAGTTCAACCCTGACTTTGTGATGAATTACCCAGTACTTGAGAGGTTTCTTGGGATCAGCAGAAGCACCAGCTTAACTCACATGAAAATCCGTCTGCTTGAGGATGTTTCAGAAGAGGCTGGAGAAAAGCACCCCAACCCCCCAAACTGGGCATTTAAGGGTGAGAGAAAAATCCTTTTAAGATCTTGTACATGGTCACAATTATCCTCAAAGAGCATTCAAAACAGAGAAGCACTTTGGTGTTTGGATGAGGATACTGAAACTACAATGTTGAAGACCTTACATACAAGTGTGGCCTTACCCATCTCAAAATCAAAGGAGGTGTACAAGACAGGTAAAGAAGAGTGAGGATTGGAGTGTTTAGGTTAAAAGTCTTTGTTGGTGGCTTTTGGACCTGCAGATGTTTTTGTCTGACTTGCTGATCGCATCTCCTCCTTCGGACGTCCCATAGTAA
Organism: Psilopsiagon aymara; assembly: GCA_024733675.1. Taxonomy (NCBI): domain Eukaryota; kingdom Metazoa; phylum Chordata; class Aves; order Psittaciformes; family Psittacidae; genus Psilopsiagon; species Psilopsiagon aymara. The sequence continues at coordinate 33,284 of JANRGW010011528.1, forward strand.
TGGGCGCTGCTCCTGAGGAAGTTGCCACAGAACGATCTCTGTTCCATTGCTCTGACACTGTGGGTAAAGCATGTGAGTAAGGTCTCTTTCTGGGTGACTACTCTGTTGCTGTTTCTTAAAGCTGCTCTTTTTAAGGCGATTCCTGAGCTGTAAACCAATTCTGTTGCTGCAGCCAGGTAGGAATTGCTGGCGTGTGCTCAAGATTCCCCGTCAACTGTGTCAGGATGTGGCATTACTTATCCTGTGAGTCACGGGTGTGTAATCACACAGGATGATGAGAGAGCATAAAACCAAGCAGGCCAAAAAGGTCTTTGTATGTAATGATTGTCACCCTTGAATCTGTCAGTAAAGAGACAGCTACGCTGCTGTTATTAGGAGCTTTAATGCAATGAGCTGGAGCACCAATGAGGACAGGGAGAGAAGCAGTTAGGTGTAGATCCACAGTTTGCAAGAGCCCCTGCATGTCCCACAGAAGTTCACAGCACTTGCAAAGGCCTCAACATGTCCCACACAAGTTCACGCTGTTTGCCACAGCCATTGTCCTCATGTCTTACTGATATAATACATCTCCAAGCAGAGTAATTCGTCAATGGTGACAACAGCCAAGGATAGTGCAGCTGTGAGATGCTTCCTGGTCCACCACCGAATAACGTCCCTAAACCTTTTAAGCACTGCAGCAGTGTGAGCGGGGTTACTCAAAAGGGAGTTAATGCCATGTGTGTGATATTTCCAGACTCTTGCTGAGGCAGGTGAGTCCCAGATTGGTGGCAGCTTGTGTGTGACCAGAGTGGATTATGTAGACTGCTGCTTGAAAATGATGTTCTACCAGATTTCTACTGTGAAAATACTTGTGCAAGAGCTTTGCTAAGTAGCCCAGTCCAGAGGCTGTATTCTGCTCCCAGGAATATGCGTGCACAGCTCCTGTCAATCCTTATTCATGCTGAATGCATCTGCCTGTTTCCTGACACCAGGACACCCCAAAGTGGTAGAACCCTGCAGGAAGGTTCATGTTCTTCAGAGGGTGGATAAGAAACATTACTGAGCTAAAGAAAACATCAGCATCCTTAGAACTATCTGCTGTGCTTCACAACTGAACTGACTCCTTCAGTTCTTGCCTCTACCCTGCCTCCCAGCTACAGGTTTAAAAACCCCAGCGGTGCACATTTCTTCAGACTTCCCAGGGGTGAAACTTTCCTCTGCAGACTTCACTGCATCTCCCAGTCTCATATGCACAAGCACAGTATTCACTGTATAATCCACACCCACTCAGCACAAAGATCATTCTTGACACCAGAGGAAAAGTAAATGTAGGAAGAAATGAAAGAATATGTAATTGAGATTTCCCCAGAGAAGAAAGGAGTGGAGAATGTGTCACCACATATCATGCATCTCACTAACAGATACATATTCAGTCTGTTTAAATGTATTCTGGTAGTTCTTATGTATTCCTTGTAGTTCCTAACAATTATATCTAATCTCTTTGTTAGGGACAGAAAATGTAGACTTAATAAGATGTCAACAGACAAGGAGTATAAAGTAATTGCTCACTAAACTATAAATGTGTTATAATCATTTGCCAGAGGGGAAAAAAATCTAATTGGATGAAAACTCTTGATGGTTTCATTATGCTTCTATTAAAAGGCAGTTAGCCCTCCTGATCCGAATACAAGGCTTAATGCTTCTTGCATTTACATCTGTAGAAAATTTGGAGCAACTATAATGTTACTGATGGATCTGTAGTGATGCAGAGCTGGAGTAAGAGAGGTCAGAGTGGCTCCTGAGCACTTCTGGAGCCAGGATGAAATGAAAGCATTTACCGTGTGTGTGGCTGAGGAAGAAAGAGCTTCTTCCCTGTATCTAACCTGAACTTCCCGTGTTTAAGTTTGAACCCATTACCCCTTGTCTATCATTAGTCCCTGATGAAGAGTCTCTCTCCAGCATCCTTATAGACCCCCTTCAGATACTGGAAGGCTGCTATGAGGTCTCCATGCAGCCTTCTCTTCTCCAGCCTGAACAGCCCCAACTTT
>JANRGW010011529.1:0-20000 GCA_024733675.1 Psilopsiagon aymara
GTGAGCACGAGGTCAAGCATGGCACCTCTCCTTGTTGGCTCCTCTATTACTTGCAGAAGGAAGCTGTCTTCCACACAGTCAAGGAACTTCCTGGATTGTTTGTGCCGGGCTGTACTGTCCCTCCAGCAGATATCAGGATGATTGAAATCTCCCATGAGAACAAGGGCCTGCGAGCGTGAGGCTATTCCTATCTGTCTATAGAGCGCTTTATCCACTGAGTCCTCTTGGTCAGGCAGTCTGTAACAGATCCCCACAATAATGTTTCCCATCGCTGTTCTCCCTTTAACCCTTACCCACAAAGTCTCTGTCGACTGCTCACCTGTCCCCAGACAGAGTTCCATCCTCTCCATCCTATCCCTAACATAAATAGCAACTCCCCCTCCCTGCCTACTGGGTCTGTCTTTCCTAAAGAGCCTGCAGCCTTCCATTCCAACACTCCCATCATAGGATGCATCCCACTGTGTTGCTGTGATACCTATTATGTCATACCCCCATACACGTGCACACATCTCTAATTCCTCTTGTTTGTTCCCCATGCTACGGGTGTTTGTGTAGAGGCTTCTGAGCTGACCTCCAAATGAAACCGGCTCATTGACTGGAGCAGCTGGAATATCTCTGCATCCTTTCAAGCATTTATTACAGGTACTGGCATCTGATTGGTAGTGCTGGGATGGAATGATGACCCCCTCCCCCAAGACATCTAGTTTAAAGCATCTTTGACCAGTCTGGCAAGCCTCCTCTCAAAACTACTCTTCCTTTTCTTTGTCAGACCAGCTCCATCAGCCCCCAATAGACTTGGCCTTCTAAATTGAGTCCTCTGTTCTAGATACCCAAACCCCTTTCTTACAATTTATTAACCTGGCCAATCCTCCTTGCCTTTTTAAGGTCCTGCCCTGTATCCTGGAGAATTGAGGAAAAGACAATCTGAGCTCCAGAGCTCCTAGCCACCTCTCTCAGGGCTCTGTAGTCCTCCGGTCTACTGCTATCTGTATCAGTAGCACCCACATGTACAGCTAGCAGTGGGTAATAGTGGGACTTATTCAACCAGGCAGCCTCTCTGCAACATCCCTGATCGAGCCTCTAGTAGGCAACACACCTCCCTTGAGAGTGGGTCAGTACTGAGCAGTATTGAAATATAAACCCCAGCAACATAAAAATGTGAATTCATTGTTAAGGGAAATTTCTTCTAATGGTCATGGACATAATGTCATTCACAATTTCCCTGTTCCTCACTAGGCCTAGTCAGAGACTGTGGTTTTAGTGTCTTTTGAATTATATGCACTGAGTAGTTGAGTAGGAAACTAATCAGCATACTTTTTGAACTTTGCACTGACAATATAAAGTTTATGAATAATAACTTATATCACAATCAAAATAATTATCTTAGAGAATAGATGTAAGAGAGAAGGTCAAACCTTTTTTCTTTATTTTTATAGGAATGGATAAATAGCACATTCACTGTCTTTCACAAAACCATTTGTTATAAGAATCAATTCTTCCTTTATTTTACTGCTCCATTTTTAGGCTTTTGGGTCTTGTTTTACTTATCTTCTGGCTCCTTTTTTAACCCTAATTTTACTAACGTGTTTTTCCTCAGTGATAATGTTTCCACAAGTTGATTTGAAAAGTTTGTGAATCACTCATCTTGGAGTTCATAATGAAATTATAGTGTCGATTTGAAATTATAGTAAAAGATCTTTATAATTTTAAACTCTGCTTGAAAGACCTCTGAGAAATAACTACTTTGCAAATTAAATCAGTAGTAACCTTATCTAATTAAGTAACAAAACACAAAATTAAGTCTTAGAAAATCTGAGTCTTCATATTATAAATAATCTGGCTCATTGAATAGAATTGCCTTTGTGAGCAGTGCCACAGTAGATGGCTTGCTGACCTTTCCTTCCAATTCACCAAGTTCACAGTGCTGTTATCTTTAAACTTACAAAGCTTCAAATGCTTTTCTATTACCAGGTCATATTTCATTTCTTCATGATAAGAAGTTGGAATAAAACTGAGATCATGTACTAACCAAACATTTTATCTAGGGGATGAGACAAAGAAAAAATTACAAGGGAAGTCTTACAAAGCAACACCTTCGATTTGACAGTGAACTCTGAGCTCTAAAATCTTTAGAATTATATTTCAGAAGAGTGTTGTGCCCTTTCAAACATGACACGAACATTAGATGTCTTTCTGTAATAGAATGTTTAGATATATGAGTTGGATGAATAAGAGGAGAGCAACAACAAGCAGGGACAGCAGATTGTGACAGCAGTGAATTGCAGGAAGTGTGACAGCTGTGACCTGGGGATGCTTCAGACATGAGGTGGCTTTCATCACCTGCCCATGGTTTCAAAGGCTCATCTTGTTAGCAGTCTCATTGCATCACTTTTTTCACACAGCAGAAAGATGTATGAAAATATGGAGGACATACCTCATATTAATAACAACTTTGTAAAATTTAGAGCAGCATGCCAGAATAAAAAATTGCACTTTATCCATATGATGTTATTAATACTTACAGAAAGTATTAAGAGTAAAGCAGAAGAAACCAGTGCCTCCAGCTGAAAAAGTGACCAGTGACACAGTAGTTTTCCACTGCATATTAAATCTATGAGGCTAAATGTTGCTGATTCTCTAAATATATCACAGCGCTGATTGCATTATACTTGTTTATAACTTGTTTATATATGCGTGTATATGTATTCCTGTTGTCTAATAGCAGAAATTTAAACTTTGACAGAGTTTAAGCCTTGTGACCAAGGCTACGGACGGTGCAAGGCAGGTAGCAGGCCCCTGGCACTCCAGGCCCAGGGCTTCTTGGAGTCAGATTGCTTGGGAATGCAGCCCAAAGCAGGTGGTCAAGTCCATCCAAGGATAAATACCGGTATAAGACCAAAATTAACTATTAATTTATCTAACCAAGATAGCTGCTGACAGATTTTTTTTTTTTTTTAATTCAGTTTATAGGTCTATTCTGACAATTTTTATTTTAGAGTTCATTCACTTTTTCATTTTTCATTGGCAGTGTGTGTTCCTATTGTTGTAATTTATCATTCCCACAATTCACCTATATTTCACCTATAATTGTTGCCAAAACATCCAGTTAATAGCCAAAGAGAATAAATATTATAGTATCATACAGAAATGACAGACCAGACTACATTTAAATGTTTCACATCAGAGTGTTGATGGTCAAGTTCAGAGAGTGAACCTGAAAGGAAGCAGTCTGAAAGAGGAAAATGAGCAAGTTCATTCCTTGGAGGGGGTGGGCAGCAAAGGGACTCCAGAAGTTTCAGCTTAAGTTTTCTGTAACTGTTGTGTGAGCAGCCTTATATTCAGTGCAGACTTTCAGTACCAAAAGATACTGGCCATCAGAAGATATTTCAGTGTAGAAGAGTTTACTGATAACTTACAGAAATCATAACTTTTTTTGTAGGATTAGCTAAAGTATTTCTCAAAATTGTCTGGCACGCAGTCCAGCAGGAAGCACCTTGAAAGTACAGTCAGACATCCTGGAGAGAAAACCCTCCCACTTTGCTGCTATTATCATAGAATCATAGAATAGTTAGGGTTGGAAAGGACCTTGTGATCATCTAGTTCCAACCCCCTTGCCATTGGCAGGGACACCTCCAACTAAACCATGTCACCCAAGGCTCTGTCCAACCTGGACTTGAACACCGCCAAGGATGAAGCATTCACGACTTCCCTGGGCAACCCATTCCAGTGCCTCACCACCCTTACACTAAAGAATAAACTTGAGAAAACTTCCAGGATTATCAGTATATCAGATGTTGCTGTAAAATTGTTTGATGAGTGTCTTCACACATTGAGTAAAATTACATCCTAAGACTATGTTAAAGGACCATCACTGAATTTCAAAAAAAGTAAGACTAACATTAAGAAATACCAGAATGCCTCTACAACCTAATGTGACATGCATATAGTACAGTGTAATTTTAATTTCACCATCACATATCGTGTTTACCCACATTACTGCTATCTCATTCAGTGATTTTTTTTTTTTGTATGTTTTGTTTTTTAAGTTAATGTCTGGCTCAGTCTTCTTTAACCTATCTGATCTGAATCCTGTGTTGAATGCAAAAGTTCTGCATGGACACTTCTGTGCCTTACAGGAGCACTATTATGCAAAAAGTGGTAGGTAAATATTCATGCCATTCTCATATAGCTGGATATGCTATAACCATTTTACAGAATGGAAATAAGAACAAAAGCATTTCTACCCTAAATTAGTAGAAATGCCTGACTTGAAAAATACACGACATTTCAGGTAACCTGTTATTTCGAGAGACATTTGTTCAATCAAACCAGAAATTTTGACATTACTTCAAAGTGTTTGTCTTGATTGCACAGAAAAATATAATATGCACAAGTGCATGAAAAGTAAAGCTACTTTCATGTCCTCATTATGTGATACACAAAGTAAAATTAAGTTTTCTTCTCATAAGGAGAAATTTAATTCAATATAAAATATTTAAATAGTAAGTTATTACAATAAATATTCTAGAATAAAAATAAGACTATCAGCTTGTAAAAATATCTGCTTTTACATATTGGGAAAGCAAATGTGAAAATTGTGATGCACATACAAAGTTTGAAGGATGTTATAAAGCAAATTAATATTTCATTTTATTTATTCATTAAAGCTATTTGTATGAACTTGAACATAGCAATCAGCAGGTTAATATAAATGTTAATATAAATATGTATATGCACACTTCTTATTCTTCCTTTAGCATGAGAAGATCTTAGGACAAAGTGTAACTGAACTGTAGCTGAACTCCTTTAGTTTGGCTTAATCACAGAATCATACAACAGTTCATGTTAGAAAGGGCCTTAAGATCATGTAGTTCCAGCTCTCCTGCCATGCGCAGGGACATCATACACTAAACCATGTCACCCAAGACTCCATCCAACCTGTCCCACCTTATAAATTAGCTATATCTATATGATCAAAATTATTTATTTTAACTTTTAATATAGTTTTCTTGGGATTTTTTTATAATGGGCTTAGAGGACTGTAACTGTATGTCTGTCAGGTTGTGATTTAGAATAATGTCTTTTTTTTTAGTAATATGGAATTCTAGTATTTGTTTCAACATGCATGTTTCCGAGGTGCAGTTCGAACCTAATAGCAGCCATATGCTCACATGAATTATTTTGTGTCATGTAAAATAGATATCTAAAGATAACATAGAGAAGGTAATACAAATTTTTCTGTTTGGCAGTTCGCATATTCACATGTATAACAGCGAACTATAAACGTGGTGTAAGAGTAATTTGATGCCAAATGGCCATGAAGCCAGGTACCAAGAGATGGGATTCATTTTGCTGTCTTCTAGGACGTAATTCATTGGACATATTTTAGAAAGCTACTTTAGAGTCAGGTGAGTTGCACCTTGGAAATGTAAATGTGCAGGTAAAAAAATGAGCCTAGGGTAACTAACTCAGATGTAGACATTTTTAGTACTGATAGTGGCATGCATTCAGATGAATTATTGTTGCTTGGCTGGATGTATAGTTTGGATTCACTTTGAGGGGTGAATTCCTAGTGGTGCTCCTTATGTTTGAATAGTTCTTCTTCAAGTAAGACTATATTTTCGAAGGAGAATAAAAAAGCAGAAAACTGCGGGAAAAGTCTGTCCAACTTGCCAATAAGAAATTGCTAATTCAATTTGGAGAGTTTTTTTGCATGTCTGTATGTTTGCATGTTGCATGGGTTCTGTAGGGTCTTTTGTATACCTCTGAAGAGTACTTTGTTAGATCAAATATTCACTTAGAAGGCAAAGTATAATTAATTAATTCATTTGAAAGGATACACACAGAAAAAGAAATAGGTCCAAAATAATTTGTAAATATTAGGACTAAACATTAATTTAGAATTTTATAGTGTTGTAGACTGAAGCTGAAAGAAAAATGAAACTGTAAAAGCAAAATATCCTGTTGGAGGGAAGACCAAAGATGTGTAATGTAATTCAGGTCTTTCACTCATTCAGATAATATGATGTCAAATAAGTATGCCATTTTACAAGAGCACCATTCCTGGAATACTTCTCACACAAGTTCAAAATAGGTTAGTAAGGAATTGAAGGGTAAAAAGTCTGTGTTTTCATCATTGTGAAAGAGGTTATTATAGTTTTACTACAAAAAGGCTTGGAAGCCAGGTGCCTTCCTAGAAAGGTCAGAATATTATAAATCTCTTTCTGATTAAACACTTTTTACTTCTTTTTTTTTTTTTCTCTAATTAATAGTGTATGAAACAGCATGTCATCTGTCCTTTCCCCAGTATGAAGTTACCTATACTGTTGAAAAGTATGATGCTGAAAATAAGTTATTTTATCCTCCAATGAGTTGAAGCACAAACGTCCTTGGAGTTTGTTAAGTACTGAAGAGCATAAAGACAGCCAAATAGTTTTAGAGGCAATATACCTCTAGAGCTATATTTTGTTGCAGGTCTAGAGCTCAATCCATGACTAAAATTAAAAGATGACTAAGCCCAAGAAACGAGTATTACAGAGAAACTGGAACAAAGGAGAAAGCTGAGACATGAATACAGTGAGAACCTAAGAGATATCACTGCTTTGTCTGTCTTCTTAGGAGCAGAAGTACTAATCCTACACGTATTATCTGAAATGTCTTCTTTTCAATAGTGATACAGGGACCAACAGTTGAACTCCATCAACTTCATGTTTTCATGTATTTTTGAGAAAGACTTTTGGTAATGCATTTTCAAACAATGAAAATATTTTGCTGGAGCAGAAAAAAAATAAGGCAAATAAAACCCCCGAAACTAATATTGGATAGCTACCTTTATGACCTGGTAAGAAGAAAAAGGCATATATGGTGGAGGGATGAAAGTATTTATGGGCTTTTGGATACCATTACTAGTATATGAAGGTAAATCTTAGTGGGAAGTTACTCAAAAGGAACTTTTGGTATGAGATCTTACAGTATGCCTTTGAATCTTTGCAAAGGGCTATTTGAAAGATGTAGAAATATGTACTTCCATTTTACTTGGAGAGGCTAAGACAGTGTTATGTTGTGAATGATACCAGATATTCTCGACCTTAATTGGAGTGGTTGCTAATTCTGGAGACAACTTCAATCTCATAAGTTAAAATCTCTAATAGTCAAAATCTTTCACCTGTTCTTTGCAAAATAATAATAATAAAAAAATGCCCAGTGTCAAGGGAAAAATCCTGTTACTTATGAAATGGACTTAATATTGAGGGTGTGTAGCATACTGCCAGTGAAGTAAGAGTAGGAGAAAGGGCACTATAGCTCTCTAGAGTGAAAGTTTCATATATTGTAGGAACATTTTTGGAGGAGTTAAATGTCAAATTCTTAAATTCTTAGGATTCATGATTTGGACCTGGTTGTAAAGAGCACCAAGATATAAGGAGTGCTTTAAATTTGGCCCTAATGAGTGTGTTGTCCATTGCTTAAAAAGGCTCCAGTCCTAATTGAGAATCTTACCAATGTTAAAAAGGTGGTCAACCATATGTTAAATGGCTAAAATTGTTCACACTACTTTTTACTTGTGAGTACATGTAGAAACAAATAGGGAAGCAAAAAATTGAGGAAAAAGGTAGCTAGTGGGGGTTATGTTTTGCAAGCAATAAATAATTCTGTGTTTCTTGCTTTCTCTTAAATGTTGGCAATAGAGTTTTGGGAGCTATTCAGCTCATCAACCAGTAAGTGCAAGGATGGTGTTTTTGGCATCCTGCTGCCTCTCCAGAAGGCAGCACATCTTTTGTGGGTCCTGTCTGTCAACTTATATGGACGTGTCAAATATGGCTCAGATTTGTGGCTCAAATGGCTCAAATGTGGGCACCTGAATTGAACTGTATCTGGTTTTGGAGGAGGCACCATTGACTTTGTTGTCTTTATCTCAGCTGACTGAAATGACTTACCTTCAAGACTGGCCACCTCATGCAGCATCCTTCATACGTGTATCTCTGAAATTTCATCTCTGGATCATGTTTCAAAACTGCATTTAGATACTGACATTCATATGTGTTGATTTCAAATTGAACCCTGCACAGCTTCCTCCTCATGCTTAATTTTTGCAAAGTCACTCAGATTTTATCTCTTTCTCTCTCTCTTTTTATGTGTTGAGAGACTGAGCCTGCAGCACAAATTAGTGCAGTGAGACTACAGTACAAGCCAACACCAGTTTCTCTAGAGATACCTTTAATTAAATCAAATTAAGTTTGTCCTGGGACTAGGCAAGTGTTAGGAAAAATACTGGACAGTGGGCAGTACCCTAGGTGATTACTGTTGTCAGTATTATAATACAGTAAATTCTGTTTCTTTGCTGTGTCATGTAGACTTACTTGTATTAAGTGGCATTTTTGCAGAAGTTGCAAAATAGCTCTTATTATCTGACTTCTTTATTGATCACAATTTTGTACATTTCCTTTTTTTAAAATTTGAAATTAAGTCTAAATGTGATAGCAATATTTTACCACAGACAAAATCCATCTTATCTCCACAAAATCTCTAGTAAGAAAGGAAGCTTATATTGATATTCCAGCTCCATTAGTTTATCATGACGACTTTCTAGAGCTGCAGAGTATTTCAGTTAATTTTTAGTAGCATTTCCATTTTTTATTGCATCTGGTTTTGATAAAGACAAAAAATTGCTATAGACTATATTATTGATTGTGGAGTTATGAAGCAATTATATAAAGAAATGAGTTAGACTAGTAAATTAATTTATTCTCAGTCCCTGCATGGTTCAGTCCCATGTTTTGTTGGAGTTAAAGGGTATTTCACAAATGAATTGATAAAGCCAATATATATAGTTTTTTCATAGAGTTTGCTATGTCATATTATGCACTAAAAAACCATTATTATTTATTTTGTTTGTGCAGTAATTGTATTTTGTTGTCCTGTGCATTCCCTTTGCTCTATCCCTCTCATAATATGCACTGTAAAAGAACACATAAATAAATAGGATAAACAAATTAAGCTGTTTAAATAAATTAATTTACTCTGAAGCTCTGTATTCAAATCTTATGTGCTCACTGGATTTCATTTTAATGAAACCCTTCTAAGAACAATACATTGTATGCCAGACAGTGAAATTATATATTAAATGAATGATTAAATATGCCATGTTCCAATTTCTACCAAATCTGTATGCTGTGCATGTTTAAATCCTCGTAAATCTAAAGAAATAAATCTTTTACATTCTGAAAACATCTGCATTATAATCCTCCTCTTGAACACACGGTTCATGGACATATAAATACAATCAAAGTCATAGTAAGCCTAGAGCTATGATGCCGTTAAACTATCCTCATCAGTGTTTTTGACTTAAAAACTCTCCGACTATTAGAGTGGTATCCATTTAAATGTCTTGGAACACTGCTCTGGAAAGTCTACTCCCTCTCCACCAATAGACCCACAGAATCCGTTCGCAATCAGAATCTCAAGTTTAGCAAATACTTATTATGAAGCTTAACAGGAACAAATTTATTGATTACTGTAGACAGTCATATTGGTAAGTTTCATAGAATGCATTCAGAGAAATGAATATTCGTTTAGCTACTGTGCATGAAAAATAATGACTACTGCAAAAAGTTTGCTGTGTGAGGACTGGGATGCTGTTTTCAGGAAAACTTTTAGGCATTTTCAACACCAAGGTTTCACATGTGTTATTGAACATATACTATTATGTATGAACACATTACTTTCAGTATTATTTCATTACTGAAAGCTTTCAGTGAGTTTAGTGTATATAAGTTGTTGGCTTGTTTGTTGATTTTGGTTTGGGCTGTTTAGGTTTTTTGTTTTGGTTTGCTTTTTTTATTAGGAGTCCGTATTTCAATCATCAAAAGAAAAAAAAAGGCAACAACAACAACAAAAAAATCATAGTTTAACATTTTCAGTCCCTCCAATAGATTTCCGTTATAGGCATTATTTATTTTTATCACTGTTCAACCAAACCGACCTAACTCACACGTATTTCAGCAATGACGTGGAGTTTTGGGAGCTATTAGCAATAAAAAGGAAACTGCAGGGAAAGGTAGAGAATTTTCTAGAAAGGACTGTTCTGAGGTCATTTCCTTTTGTTTATTGTTTCTGTCAAAGGTCTCTCTAAATGTCAGATATTTCTATCTGCTACATACCGATGGTTCTCACATAACAGAAGTGCAGTTCAAACCATCACAGTCCTCATGCTCTTAATTTTTAGAATCAAGGAACGTCTCGAAGTGTATCATAGCTTCTCCTGGCTACCATGCCAGTCATTCCCCCGGGGAGAAAATAATGAATGGGTGTTTCTTCCCCATTTTGAAATAGTGACATGGCCAGCTATATGGCCATGCTGTTACAAAAAATGTGGTTCATTCCAGGTTTGTTCTTCATGGTAAAAGCAGATATTTGGACTTCCATCAGTTACTGGTATAGTTTAGGGAGATCATATTTTTTTTATGATCCATAGCCGTTCCATAAGATATAGTTGCTCAAGAAATCCCTTTGAAATTAAAATGTGTAGCAAAATTCAGCATAAACTGTAACAGACGCAACAGTATCTGATCTTTATTTATATTACAAAAATAAGGCTAAAGTCTACAAGCCAAAATGTACACTTCCAATTCAACAGCATACTGATAGAAGGGGCAGGGGGGAGAAGAAGAAAAAAATGGCAAAACAAACCCCTTATTTTTATAAGTAGTTCAGAAATCAGTTTAAATGCCTGAGAGGATACGCAGTGCTCACACTGCATACTAAAACTTAAGGTCTAGCATCCTAAAATTGCAAGTTGGCTTTGAGAATACCCTGCAAATCCTGGATGCTTCACAGTGGAAAGAATAGGTTGTCATTTAGAAGGAAGATACATTTTAGTGCAGTGGAAACAGAATTTTAACATTCCTCTTTTTTTTGTAATTATTTTTTTGTGGGGTCTAGGAACGTGTTCCAGATAGCCCTTCTCCTGCTCCTTCTCTTGAAGAGGGCCGAAGACCTGGCAGCCATCCATCCTCTCATCGAAGCAGCAGTGTGTCCAGCTCTCCTGCACGGACTGAGAGCTCTTCAGACAGAATCCGTAGGTCACATTCTTCTCCTTGTCACCACTTCAAATTTGATTAGGTGCAGCTGGTTTTTCTAATCAAAATGCCCTCATCTTAAATAGCTCTCAAATGTATCATGTTCCAAAGTTCAGCTGCAATAACTATCTCCCAACATTATGTTCCCCAGTTTACAATATCATAATATCTGATGCTACATTAACGGGTACTGGTATAAACTGCCATCATGTCATATTAAGCATAAAGATATGAGCTATGATACACAGAATTGCAGCTGAGAAGCAATTTGCTAGATTAGCTTTAGAACTGAACATATAGTGTAAACATTTTTTAAAGAAATTGAGTTTTATTTAATCTGGTTACTCTGGTTTGATTTCTAAATTGAATCTGACTTCATAAGCAACATTTTACATGGTAGAATTGCTTGGTAAAGAGAAGAATTAGGTTAAATAAATAAAAAATGTGTGTACTTCATAATTTTTTTTAATATACAAATTTGGAATGGCGAGAAATATGATACAGGGAGTACTGTCACCTCATAGCTCACAAGGGGTGGAGTGAAATTAAACCATAGTGTCTCAGAGTGATACCATTTTTATCAAGGCTCCAAGTAGAGGATGTTAATTATATGGCAAAAGCCCTGAGTTCTGTGATATTCTGGAGCAAAAGCCTGGAAATCAAGGTTGTATACACATTTTATGGGTATTTACTTAAATTCACATTGTGCTTGTCCATTCCTGTTATTATTGCTCCATTGCAGGTTTTTGTGCTTTCAGGGCATCTTCCCGCAGTGGAATTTGTTAGTAGGTGAATCTAGAGGATGTGGCATGCAGATAGAAGGCCAAGAAAAACCTATATGAAATACATAGTCATGTTGACTAGGAAGCAGCACATGCATCTTTTAGTCTGCTCCCTTTCAGGCTCTCTGCAGACTTAGGAAGCTGACTCTTCATTGACCTTCTGATGAAAGATCTTTCATTACTATGTGATGAAAAATGACTTACCAAAGAAAAGAAATGAGGCCTGACTATAACAAGCTGAAAATTCTGTTTTCTTATCACTTGGACGATTCAGATTGCAGATTAAACTGGCATCCTATATATTGTGACCTAACTATGTCCCTAGGCTTGACCCATGAGCCTTTTGCTATATTTTTTCTCTCTCTTGGGGAGGGAAGCAATAGAATGGCTTTGGTGGGTACCTGATATCCAGCCAGGGTCGACCTACCACAGAGTTCATAAGGAGAGTTCTTGAAAAAAATCTTATAAGCCTGGATTTTTAATACAGGGTTTTTTTAAAAAAAATTATTATACTAAAAAAAACCCAAACCAAAGAAAACATTGCAGACCTTTTCTATTGTTCTGTTACAAAAAGAAAAAAAAAAAAAAAAAGTTAAATAGAGAGATACTGTTTTTCCTAATGAATGACACTTTTTTTGGTAAACAAATCCAGCTTACTCTTACCAGCAGGGAAGAGGGGGACCTTTGCACATTATTTATTCCAATGTGAGCATAACAGAGTTCCTTCAATACTGGATCATTTCAGTAACTTATTTATTTATAAAACAACTCTTTTTCTCTCTTATCTGATCGTTAACATCACACCTTAAGTGCATCTGCTTTTTTTGTGCCAGCAAGAGGAAGATGTAGGCTATAGAAATAAGGGATGTATATAAAGAAATGCTTTATTAAAAATAGCATAAAACTCTTGCAAATACAGTTTTTCAGGATAAAAGCATAGGGATATAAACCACCCTGTATGCATTTCTGAGGTGTGCTTTCAGAGTCATGGTCTGTTTGAGAACTGTTGGAAAGAGCTTGTCAAGCTGTCTGACGAGCAAATAAGCAATCCTACTGTTCCATAGTGTATTTTGAAAAAAGTGTTTATCATCTGGAAGGCCACAATGTTTTATTTAGGGAAGTTAGGAACTGCATATTGGGAATACTGATATACAAGATTTTTTTTACAGCTAAATAACTAAAAAAAGTAAGTAACTCAGAACCTTCTGTGCTTTTTGAGCTTGCTTCATTTTGCATTTCAGTTCTTGTTAAATAAACAAGGAAATACTTTTAGGTATCCAACTTTGTCCAAAGGTACTGAACTCTTCTTTTTTTAAATTAGTTGTTTTGAACTAGAACAGGAAGAAACTGCCTTGCTCTATGGATACTAATAGCATAAATTAAGTAACTTTGTGGTTGTTAGAATTCTTGCATAATTAAGAGAAAACCTATATAAAATAAGGACAAAAGTGTGTGGTTAATATAACAGCTGATTTTTTTTCTGCCTGTACTTGTGTCTAGCAGCTGTCCATCAGAACGGGCTATCTATGAACCAAATGCTGATGGGTTTGTCACCTAATGTCTTGCCTGGACCCAAGGAGGGTGATCTGGCTGGTCATGACGTGGGACATGAGACAAAAAGAATGCACATTGAGAAAGGTAATATGAATATAATTATTCTACTGTTTCAGTGTAAAACAAGTATTGTCTCAACAGCTAAATAGTGATTTTTATTTTTTTTAATTGGGATCTTTTGCTTGTTTGCTGTTTGCTTCACAAATTAAATTATAACAGAATGATAGCTTCCTTGATTCTTCTACTTCGTGGTCCTTGAGATTAATGAACAATATTTAAATGAGGAGGATTTTCATAAATATTACAAAGAAGGATGAGTTAAAAACAGTTTTACATTACTGTTGTGTTGCTGACCCTTCTACATCACTGTTTAGGTATTAAGTTTCTGTCTCCATCCAGTTGACTTTAATGACCTACTTCCCAAAGGGACTGAGCACCGTGAAAATTAGTCCATGTATGCAAAAAGGAAAAAGGCTAATACCAAGCCATTAAATTAGGCAATTGCATAAAATGAGGCTGGTACACATTATATAATGGGATTTAAATTTAATTGAGTATATGACCAAAGTGTTTGATCTAGGTGAGTAGTCCACATGCACTTATGCTGATTATGAAACCATTTCATCTCTGTTCGTATTCAAAGTTAAGTTTCTATTCAGGGCTGTTACAGGGGAGTTTGGAGGGGCGGTGGTGGAATTTTGAAAGATAAATTGATGTTATATTTACTTATATGTGAATTACAGACTAAGAATGTTTTAGTTAAAGAGACGTTAGAAATATGACATATCCATTGAAAAAATATTCTTTGGGCTTCTCAGAAAAATCAATTCTTTAAGCACAAGAGAAAAAGTGAAAGATATAATAGGTAGGCGTAAAGACAGAGCTGGGGAAACTGTTGCAGTAATAATGATTTCAGAAAAAAGACATTTTGGGCCATGTTTTTATAGCTATGATACCTTCTCTGCCTTGTGTTTGAGTACTGAGATATGAAAAAGAATTAAAATCTGGACAATTCTATTCTGGACAGGTGGCATTTTTAATAGGATTACTAGAAAAATTAATGGAAACAACATTTCTTTTATATAAACCATTTAGTTTGGTTCATTGCACACACAACCTGTTTTAGCTTATACTATGCCCTCACTCAGCCCCTGCAAATTGTATCCCTGCTGTGAAGTATGATGTGATCAAATAGGTTTGTTTTGAATTTCCATAAATGATTTTATTTCAGCCTTTGAAGTTACTCATTTAAGTGTAATCAGACTGGTAAATCCTGCAAAAAGAAGTACATATTAAGAATTGCTCCTATTTTTGCATGTCATTCAATTTTTTTGAAGGGTTTATTGCTGATGGCCCCCCAAATGTATTTTCCAGTTTTTTGCCAGTTCATGTTTTTGCAAGATCTGTTCGCAGTAAAACTGCTGAGAATTCTTTTTTCTTCAGTCCTCGTTTAGGTCAAACCTTCTATTTGTTCTTCTTTTTTCCCACTTCTGTTCTAGCCTACTGAATTAATGGTAAATATTCATGGGCTATCTAGATTGATAGGGTATACTAAATTAAAAATTGTTTTCTGTCATGACATTTATCATGTCTCTCATACCAATCTTGTAACTTTAATACTTATCTAATGTCTATTAAAACAAGTGATCTAACTTACAGATAGTTGTGGAGATAGTAATTTTCTACTTCTGTCACTGTGAACTTGCAATCAGATTTCCAAAATCTTGCTTACCACTGCAAATCATTTGGAATGAAACCATATTTATAAATTCAAACACACATATACAGGAGTTGATACTCTTGTTTTTGAAACATGATTGCCTTCACCATCTGGTTCAGAAGAAAAAGAGGAAAGAAAAACAGGAGTTCTAGTTCAGTTTCATGAAGCATTTAAACGTTATTCTGTTTTCTTCTAAGCCACTTCTGTTGCCAGAAATCTATTAGCTGCAACTAAATGGCTTTTAATTGAACCTGGGAAATCCTGCCTGGTAAAGAAGGCCCTGTTTTTTCTCTTCCTGTCACCTTTTCCATTAAAAAAACTGAAAAGACAAAAAATCTCTCAACTAATCTGAAATCAGGGAACAATTTATTTACAGCCAAGAGAGAATTTAAAGGAGGAACAAAGTTATATCAGAGGCAACTGCTCAACATACTAAATTTTGAAAAGATTTAACATATGTCAGAGGGGTGAGTCATTTCTCTGACCTGATCTATGAGTTGGAATCAGGAAAGAAAATAACATTTTACTATTACAAACATAAACCAAAGGAGCTAATTTACCCAGTCCATGCAACATAATGTAATATATTTAGAAACAGTTGGCACTTGCAAACTGAGTAACAGTTTGAGGTCATTCAGGCTTTCAAATACTACATGCATTTCTATTCAAAATTCAGTCAGAATTATTATTAGTGGCAAAGAGGAGTTTAAGCTACCAGTAATGTAGCACTGAGTTTGTTTTAGATAGTCCCTTACTTTTGGCAAGGTATATTTTATCACTTATCCTGCTCAGCTGATATCTGAGGTGCTGCAGATCTCCCAGTCTGTGCAAAATTGTGGTTTTGATGGTTTTATGGGGCTAAATTCTCATTCAGCTCTTCAGTGATGCTGTCTGTTAAATATGGAAATAGCATAGAATAGAGGAACTAGCAGAGAACATAGAGACTGGACTGCTGAATCCTGATCCTCTTTTTTGCACATTGATCTGAAGTGCTTAAAAAAAAAAAAAAGAGTTCAGAGTAATCAATGACTTAAACACACACCCCTAATTCCTTGTAGGCCAAAGAAAGAACTGAACCTGTAACACATTTTCTGGCCAGTATCCTTAATCACTGTTCTTTGTGTAAAAGAGGGAAGTATCTTTTACCAATATGCTTTTGCCCTTATGACCCAGACTCTGGTCATGTGGGGGCTTCAAGGTGGAATTTATAGCATGGTCCTATTGCCAGTTTCTCTATTTAGTAGCTCCTGATAGCTGCATATGATTTTCTGTTGACTTTAGACAGACGATAGGCCTACATTTTAACTTCATTAGATTGCAGTTTGCAGTGCCTGGTTTGGGGTAACTGGTGCCTGCCTAGCATCCCTACCCTAAATACTGTGAGAACATAAGACTTAGCTCACTTCACCCCAAGAAGGGGGGGGGGGGGAGAGACAAACACATAAAAATTAGTTGCTTTAACACCAAATTCATATGCTTAAGTGTTTTATTGGAGCTGGCCCTAGGGCATCAGATTAGAATTTTCTGTCCGCATCAATTTATATTTTTTTAGATTGACACCAACAGCAAATGAAGCCTGAATGTCATGCTTACATTTTAAATCGAACATGTTATTTGAGGTGTTATGGAAAGGACACTCCCTTGTTGAAACTATGCATGCTGTTTTCTACAACAAAATATAACATATTCACTGTGGTCAGAAAGGAAGCTAAACTATTTCGTTCAGAAGAGCTTTTAAACTATAACATTAATGGAAATTTCTTAAGTTATTTTCACATAGTCAACAATAACTGCTCCTTGACTACTATGATAGCAGAAATTAAGGTACAACTTTATCAAATCCACATATTAAAGAGTCCCAGTCTTTCTCTCTGTTTTTATATTATGTTCCCCTTTAGAGATGTGAGCTATCTGAGAACTCTGGCTAATATCTTATAAAATAGAATATTAAAATCCAAAAATATCCTTAGTGCTAAATGGATAATAATTTAAAGATTCCAAAATTAGGATTGTATCTTGCTGTAAGCAGTCATGCATCAAGTTGGGAGCTATATGTCATCCTATATAGTTAGATATTCATTGTGCATTGTGAGCAGTAAATACCTTTATAATACATAGATAGTGTAAATATATATCAAGCATGCTCATTCACCTTAGAATCACAAAATCATAGAATGATTAGGGTTGGAAAGGACCTTAAGATCCTAACACCACCCTAACAGTAAAGAACTTTCTAACATCCAGCCTGAACTTCCTCTAGTGAAGTTTAAACCTGTTCCCCCTTGTCCTATCACTACATTCCCTGATGAAGAGTCCATCTCTTGCACCCTTATAGGCCCCCTTCAGATATTGGAAGGCTGCTGTGCGGTCTCAAGGCAGCCTTCTCTTCTTCAGGCTCCAACTTTCTCAGCCTGTCTTCATATGGGAGGTGCTCCAGTCCCCTCATCATCCTCGTGGCCCTCCTCTGGACTTATTCCAACAGTTCCATGTCTTTTGTATGCTGAGGACACCAGAACTGCACACAATACCCCAAGTGAGGTCTCACGAGAGCAGAGTAGGAGGGCCAGGATCGCCTCCTTCAACCTGCTGGTCATGCTCCTTTTGATGAGCCCAGAATATGGCTGGCTTTTTGGGCTGCAAGTGCACACTGCTGGCACATTTTCAGTTTCATTTCATGTTCAGGTTTACCTTAATAAATATAGAAACACATGTGAGTGCATTTTATAATATGAACAAATAATAAATAAGAGGAATCTAGTGCACTGTGAAAGTGATGTTGATTTGAGCTTTCTTAAACCCTAAACAGATAGCGGTCAAATTTGTAACCTATGACAGATAATGTAAAAATCTAGTAAATGGAAAGGTTCAACAAAGCTGATATCACCAAAATAGCCTTTTGGCACTCTGGTTGTTGGTGTGTCTTTTTGCTCAGCCCAAGAGGCTCAAGAAATCTTGAAGTACATTAAAAGCTATTACAGTTAATGCACTACAAAGGTGGAAAACAAAACTGCAAGGTTTTTTTCCTAATGGGTGGTTATTAACTAAGAAGCCACAAAACATCTGGTTTTGTTGTGTAGAAAACACTGAAGCCTCTCATGTTATTGAAGAAGACATGAATAGTGTGTGTATGCTGGAAGAAGTAGGACAAACTTCTAATTTTTTATTTTTTTTTTTTTTTTTTTAGGAAAGTATTAGATATTTCTAGAGACTCTCACTAAGCCATCCTCCAGTGGGGTACTTATGCAGTTTTGTTTGCTACTAGGGACCTTTATTGTGCTAGGGTGGTAGTAGCAGTTTTGACACAATTTGTGAAAGAGTTGCTGTACAGTTTTCACTAGACAGATATGTGAGTATCTGCTCCAACACATCCCAGGTGAACTGGACTCATTGCAGCTCAATTGCATATATGCATACTGGCTGTTCTATATTTACAGTGACTTAAATGCATGGACATATCTGACTGAATAGGCTCAAAAGAGTTACACGTGCACAAAAGGTCTGATTTATTCTCGATTTATTGAAACGACCCTGCATGTACAGTTCCCCTCTGCCTTGTGCCCCAGACAGTCCCCAAAATTTTTTCTTCTTTTGATTCTTTTTTTGTATGCTTGTCTTTTCAATGGTCATTATGTGTCCTTCATGTAATAGACCTTAGAATAGTCTTTATAGAATCATAGAATAGTTAGGGTTGGAAAGGATCTTAAGATCATCTAATTCTAATCCCCCTGCCACGAGGGGAGGGAATGCTTCACACCAGATCATGTCACCCAAGGCTCTGTCCAGCCTGGCATTGACCACTACCAGGGATGGAACATTTGCCACTTCTTTAGGCAGCTTGTTCCAGTGCCTTACCATCCTCACAATAAAGAACTTCTTTCTAATATCCAACTGGAACTTCCCCTATTGAAGTTTTAGCCCATTCCCCTGCATCCTATCACTACATTCCCTGATGAAGAGTCCATCTCTTGCACCCTTATAGGCCCCCTTGAGATACTGGAAGGCTGCTATGAGTTCTCCACCCAGCCTTCTCTTCTCCAGGCTGAACAACCCCAACTTTCTCAGCCTGTTTTCATATGGGAGGTTCTCCAGTCCCCTTATCATCTCATGGCCCTCCTCTGGACTTGCTCTAACAGCGCCATGTCCTTCTTATCTTGAGGACACCAAAACTGTACACAGTACTCCCAAGTGAGGTGTCAGGAGAGCAGAGGGGCAGGATCACCTCCTTCGACCTGCTGGTCACACTCCTTTTGATGCAGCCCAGGGTGCGGTTGCCTTTTTGGGCTGCAAGTGCACACTGAAGCTGGCTCATGTTCGGCTTCTTGTTGACCAGCACCCCCAAGTCCTTCTCCACATGGTTGCTCTGAATCTCTTCTCTGCCCGACCTGTAGCTATGCCTGGCATTGCTTCAACTCAGGTGTAGGACCTTGCCTTTCACACTGTTGAACTTCATGGGGCTGGCATCAGCCCACTTCTCAAGTGTCATCCAGGTTCCCTCTGGATGGCATTCCTTCCCTCCAGCGTATCGGCCAAACCACACAGCTTGGTGTCATCGGCAAACTTGCTGAGGGCACACTCAATCTCACCATCCATGTCGCTGACAAAGATGTTGAACAGGGTCAGTCCCACGACCGACCCTGGAGGGCACCACTTGTTACAGTCTTTGTTGGTCTTTATTACATGGGGGTGGAGAGAGCTAAAACCTATTTGAAATAGTTTTTCTGGTCAGTTTAATTTTTGTTTCAGTGAATTGTTGAACAGAAGATGTAATTGATTAGATGTTAAAAGGATGTTTGTGTTTTGGTTTGGTGGTGTTTTCTTTTTTAATCATGCTACCACATTATGGTTTTTAAATCATTAGTTCCCTTTGGT
>JANRGW010011529.1:25000-42182 GCA_024733675.1 Psilopsiagon aymara
TATATTCCGTCTATGATCAATATAATTCAAAACCAGATAATAAAGTTAATATAATTGTATCTGAGACATGCTCAAATGATCACCTGCAATTAAGTTAGTTTAATAAGTTGCTACCCCTCACTTCCCTTTCAGTTGTCTCAAATACTGCTCTCCTTTTTTAAAAACATGTTTGCTGAGCACTGTTTCTTGGTTATCTTGTGCAAACCGGTAGGAATTTCAAGGAAGTGTGAAAGGTTTGCTGATCTTAGTGTTCGGAAAAATCTTTGTTTACTAGAAATTTTCCTTTGAGGAGTTCTGCAAGCATTTACAATGAAAAAAAATAATGGGCCACTACTTATATAGGTAAAATGATCTATAAAAGTATTTAGAAATCCTGCCTTAGAGTCTAAAAAGTGTAGAAATCAGATGTATCCTGGGCTGCATCAAAAGGAGCATGACCAGCTGATCAAAGGAGGTCATCTTACAGCTCTGCTCTTGTGAGGTGACACTTGGAGTAGTGTGTGCAGTTCTGCTGTCCTCAATGTAAGAAGGATATGGCGCTGTTGGAGCAAGTTCAGGAGGGCCATGAGGATGATCAGGGAACTGGAGCAGCTCCCATATGAGGACAGGCTGAGAAAGTTTGGACTGTTCAGCCTGAAGAAGAGAAGGCTGCGTGGAGACCTTGTAGCAGCTTTCTGGTATCTGAAGGGGGCCTATAGGGATGCTGGGGAAGGACTCTTCATTAGGGACTGTAGTGAGAGGACAAGGGGTAACAGGTTCAATCTTCAACAGGGGAAGTTTAGATTGGATATAAGGAAAAAGTTCTGTACTGTGAGGGTGATGAGGCTCTGGAACAGGTTTCCTGAAACAGTGGTAAATGTGATTGCTCCATCCCTGGCGGTGTTCAAGGACAGGTTGGACAGAGCCTTGACAGACAGAGTCTGGCGTGAGGCACCCCTGTCCATGGCAGTGGGGATTGGAACTTGATGATCTTAAGGTCCTTTCCAACCCTAATTATTCTATGATTCTATGTGCTAGGACATGGTACTAGCATTCCTGATGTTTTTCCAAGAACTGTACATATTGTTATCCTTAAACTCAGTTATCCTTAAGCTATGGAACTACTATTCTGTGATTCTGTGAAACTGGATTAGCCAACAAAGATTCAAACTGTTACAACCCCTTTACCAGTATAGAAGGATAAATAGCCAAAATCTGAGATTATTTGAATGTTACTGGGAGTGCTGGACATCAAAACAGTGGATGGATGCTGGAGTCTCTATTATAAATTCCTTCTAATTTTGGGAGGGTTTCCAAGATCTAGGCAAGTTGTTTTGTTTTTTTTCCAAAGTAGGCATAGTTTTTAACCCTGCAAGCATTTGCAGTCACTGGAAAGATTACCCATATCCGCTTTCCCATTGAAACCAGTGGGATGCTTTACTCAAGAGTGTGCAGGTTGCAATGCTTGAATATACTTGCAGGGATCAGGAGAGGAAAGTCTAGTTTCTGTGACTGAATATTCGTTATCCACCATAACCTGTAAAATTATTAATGCCAGTATTACTAAAGATGTGAAATTACTACCTTTGGGTTTTTAGGAAAAAAATACGAAAACACCAAAACCCAAAACCAACCTGGATACTACTTTGCTATTTTGCAGTAAAAAATACATAATAACTGGAATTAGTATGTGAATGGAAAACTCTGACAATATTTATGGATCCAGACAAACCTAGCGTCTTTTAGAATGCTTACTATGTAAAGCGAAGACTATAGTTATAATTTAAATACAGTGCTATTATTTTTTTGCCCCAAGTTTATTTGTGTCTGGGGAGGGGATGTAATTTTCATATTTAAATTCATTAAGTTAGGCTAGTGAAAATTTTACGAGCCTTAAGAGTGAAAGGTGACTCAATGCCATGCCGTTACAGAGTAGCTGACTGAATCATAACAATCTCCCAGTTATGTAATGTGGTTCCAGTTTATGTAACATAATCTAGTTTTCACTGGATCCCATAGAAGAAATTCTGTGGGTATCCTGCCACACAGAAGATGACAGGAGCTTGTCTCATCTCAAGGTCTGAGTGGTATGAACAAGCTTATATCCACATTACTTTTCACAATCATTTGAGCACATCGTCTTGGAGTGTTAGGGTAGTGGGAAGTTAAGCCAAGAACTGAGTATAAGAAGCAAACAGCGTGGACAGCCTTAATCCCTGACCCTCTGTGTGGCTGTGTAGGGCTAAAGGGACCATTAGTGTGGCTGCAAGTGAAACTTGGTGGTTAGGGCTTTCTTTTGAAAGAAAAAGACTGAAGTCGAGTCCCCACTGTACTGCAATTTTTTGTTGTAGATAGGCAATTGGAGTAGTGGGTTGAATTTAGGACTCTACATGCATTGGAGAGTGCCCAGGTAAGCAAGCAGTAATGTTCATTCATACATTGCTTTGCTCTTGGCAGAGGAACTAATCATACATTGCTTTGCCCTTGGCAGAGGAGACAGGTTTAACAAAAGTTTAAATCCAGGTTTAACCTGGATTTTCTTCACGGGTAGAAGGGGGAATGATTAAAATATGTTTGTGAATTAGCTAGTTGTGGCGAAATTTCCTCAGATAGCAGAGAGAAAACGAGTATTTCCTACATCGTGAAGTAGTTTCCTAGATAACTGGAAAATTTTACCACCACCACCACCGTCTACTTCTGACAAAAACAGAAGTATGGCCAGCAGTTCAAGGAATCTTCTCCTCTCTACTCTGCTCTGGTGAAACCACACCTGGGGTACTGTATCTATCTCTGGGGTCCTCAGCACAGGAAAGACATGGACCTTTTGGAGCATTTCCAGAGGATGGTCACAAAAATGATCAGAGGGATGAAATACCTTTCCTACATAGAAAGGTTGAGAGAGTTTGAGTTGTTCAACCAGGAGAAGAGAGGGCTCCAGTGGCACCTTCTTGTGACCCTTCAATACTTAAAGGGGCCTTAGAAGAAAGACAGAGAGACTTTTTACCAAGGGCAGTTTTATGCTGGAAGAAGTTTAGATTGGACATGAGGAAGAAATTCCTTACTGTGAGGGCCATGAGATACTGGAACAAGTTCTGCAGGGAAGTTTTGACTGCCCCATTCCTGGAAGTGCTCAGGGACAAGTTACAGAGTTTCAGGCAACCCTGTGCAGTGAAATCTGCCCCTGCCCCCAGCAGAAGGGCTGAACTAGGTAGGTTTTAAAGGTCCCATCCAACCCAAACCATTCTGTGATTCTATGGGCATGTGTTTAATCATTTAAAAGAAGATCAGAACTACTTCTCTTCTAGAGAGTGATCAGAACTCACAGAAGTATTTATTCAGTGTCCAGTTGGTTTCCTGTCCAAAGTGTGGCACTGCTGTTCTCAGAAAGGATAGATTTAAGCTGCAGACTTTTCCTGCTATATTAGTTCCCTTCTCAATTTGCAGATTTTTTAGTGTAGGGTCCTAAATTATGTTATGGACAGACTAGTACCTAATACAAGGTGGTAATTCCACTTAGCTGGAAAATGACTGTATTAAGTTTCATGTGAGTTTCAGGTATGGTACCATTGTGGTACCCAAGCTTCTTCTGAGCACTTACTTAGGAAACTTTTTTCTTGTACTTACATAAGTGGTAAAAAGCCATCAACAGATCCAAGCTTGTTTTTCAATGAATCTGCATACGTCCCAAGTTAGAGCTGAAATATTTGTAAGAAAACAAATGAATTGAAAGGGTTACAGGAGAAAAACTGTGACTTGTAATTGCTAAAGCAGTTACCTACGCAAAACTAATTAAAATTCTTTAACAGATCTTAATTGGAACCTAAATTACTCTTCACTGGGACTTAAGTGGTATACGGTGTTGGTTCAAGACCTCTCCCTGAAAGTGAATGTCATCATGTGAAGCAGATTCTCGTCATGCTTGCAGCATGGTAGAAGTCCTTGGAAACAAAAGAGAAACAGGTTCTGTTGTATATAACTGTGCTGACTTTTGTTAATTAAATTCCTAATCAATAATTCTTCATCACTGAATCCTGAGTTGAAGGCAGGTTTCTTAAAAGATCCTTCATCCAAATGTATGTCAAATAAAGGAAATTAGAAAGAGATGTAGAATAAAACTGATTTCAGACAAAAAAGAATATAGGTTTTTCTTTGATGTTGGTTTAAGGAGTAGTATCTCATGATAATAGTGTGACCGTACTGAAGGAATTTGGTGTCTGTATCCTTGTTTTGTAAGAATTATGATGTCATTTAGGATAAAAGAAAAATAGAAATCTGATTTTTTTTTTTTTTTTTTTTTTTGAAGTTGTTGTTGTGCAGTATCATTTCTGGCTTCTAATGATATTCAAGTACAGAGTGAGATCTACTACTCTAATAACCCACATATAATACCCTTCCTAAGAACTACGTGACAAAAGGCATTTGTAATTATATTTACTTCTGAAAGATTATGGTTTATAGTTAAACCAGGAGAGGCATCCTGTCATTTTCAGAACCCGTTAAATGTGACAGAATCTATTTTTCTGCCAACTTGTGAAGACCAGGCAGAGAGCAAATTTGCTGTGGTCAGCTAAGTGTAACCACTGAGCAGGAAAGTGAATTTAATAATGCATTATTGTTCTTCACTGAAGGTGAACTGTTACAGTGCCTTTGTTATAGCAGACTTTGCCTCTGCTTAGGTTTCCAGATGCCATGCAGATTACCTGATTAAAATCTCTAATGCATGATAAAATGTTCCATGTACGCTTTTATATTAACATAAATGCATCAGGTTTTGAGGACTGTGACACTAAAGCTAATTGGAAATATTTACTACTCCATTATATGGTGCATATTACAAATAAGGATTTATTAGATGTAGAATAAATGGTAAGCGACTGAGAACTCACAAGGCTTATAACTATACTATGGTTTTGGGGGGTTAATATAATGAAAGCAAATCTCAAGAGATTTATGATGGCGCCTCAAACTCCTGAGCTGATGCTGGATGTTGGTCTTCTGTTTTTGTTTTTATTTCACACAGTAATTCAACCAAAAGAGAAAATATTCCTCCTGGCCAAATGCTGTTCTTTTCTTGGCTGTCTCCTGACATCATTTCAACACTTTCAGCTCTTTATGTTTTCTAGCTTCCTCCCGTTTTCTTTAAATTTTTGTTCTTTTTTGGTTATCTTATAAATTTCCAGTTGAAATTTAAAGCATGGTAATTTGCTGGCCACCAGTAACCTAAAATGTCTTCTTTTCCTAAGTGAATAGAGGCAAAATCAGTATGGGTTCATATTTTTCAAAATTCTTACCTATGCGTTCAAAAGACATTTTGTAATAATTAAATGTTGCCAAAAAAATGTTGAGGAATGAAAAACACTTTGCATGTACATACTTGGGTTCAACTCTCCAATCTGTCACTGTCACCTCTCTGTCAGTGCTTTTGTGACCTATTTGAGTCACGTCTTCATCTGTACCGTCCACTTCTGTACTGGTGAGAAATTTACTTAAAATTTGGGAGCTTCACATGAACAGCCTTAAGAGTAAAACAGTGCTATATGCATGCAAATGCACAGCCAGTATAATAGGCACTGTGTCTAGCAGAGGGTGTGTATCAGAATACAGGTATGTGGGAAATAGGTTTTAACAAAATAATATGAGAGATATGCCCGAGTCCACACCTGTTGTGTGGTTAACTCAGGTGAAGCTGCATTAATTAATACAAGCAAAAGAAGCCCGCTCCTTTTTTTTCTTTAAAAAGAACCATTATACAAATTTCTGTTTTACTTTCCATTTTTATTGACTTAAAGGACCTACATACACATACTTAATATATCTACATTTAGAATTATGTTTTGTGCTCCAAAGAGTTAATGTTGTGGATTCCTGCCTTGACTCTGTTTATAAGATCACTACTACTTGCTTTTTGGAATATATCTACATCTTGAAAACTGAAGTGGGGAATCAGAACTGATGGGCAGTGTCCCCCATGACTAGAGATCTTATCTTCTGCAGGGAGGGAGAGAGACAGATCAGAGATTTCAAATAATTTTAAGGACAGACACTGTTTAAACTACAGTTGTCAACAGCAAAGTATCGGGAAGGAGAGTGAGGTTTTTTATTACACCTTTATCATGCGTGTGTGTACCATATATATGGGCCAAATGGAACAGGGGCTCAGGAGGCTGAAGGGGGGAGGATTAATAAACAGAGCAATTGAATTAGAATTGGACTTTGGCAGGGAGCGGTGGATGAGAACCTGATAGATTTTGACTTGTTATTAAATTAGAAAAAGGAAATAGATGATTTCACAGGCGAATCAGCTTTTCTTTCTGTATAGTCTTTTATCCACATTTTTTTTTTCAAAGTATTTATGAACTGAATTTTGTTCCTCATGAAAAACTGGGCGACTTTAAAGGACTGAGAGGAGAAAAGAATTGTCTGATAATTGTTAAACTGGGAGGTCTAATTACCTCCACAGTTAATTAAAACTCTTTAACTGCCCTCTTGGTGTGACAATGATACTTTCTCCTTTCTAAATGAAAGTGTAAAGGTTAAACAAAGCAGCAATCTAGCAAACAGTCTACTAGAATTTGTAATCTGACCCTGAGATCTACTGTTTACTTTTCAGAAATTACAGTGCTGGAGTGTGAAACAGGTGCAGAACAGTTGATACTGTTGCCCACTGTTATACAAATGACTTGCTTTTTACTAGGCACGTAGAATTTCCTGTATTTCCTAAAAAACTCAAAACCCCCTAGATTAACAAAGTGGAAAAACTCAGTCTGTTTCTTGGCCCTGACCTTGGCAGTGAGACAAAAGGAGATTGGCAATGTAAGATATTTGTTGTACACTGGAGAAAAAACTCACCACTGGAGCCCTGCAATTACAGCTAAAATGCCTTAGCAATTGTTAAAGTTATCGCTAAAAATAGGGAAATTTCAGCACTTGGTAACCTAGGACAAATACATATCTGTTTTACCAAATCTACATTATACTATTTTAACACTTTGATTTGGTTGGTTGGTTGGTTGGTTGGTTGGTTGGTTTTTAGGAACACTTTCTTATGGGTGATTTTGCACATAATATTGGATATTCTTTTTCCCTGCAGTTGTTTTTTTTTGTTTTTTTTGTTTTTTTTTTCCACTGAGTGTATTTCTAACCATTCAGAAAATGACTACTAGAATTAATGGGTGTCAGACATCTCTGAGCACAGAAAAGTTCTGAATGCACTGAAGGAGCTTACCATATATGCCTTGTGATAGAAGGGTGTATATTATTGATCATCTTCATAGGAGATGCCTATGAAAGTCCTCATGAATAAAATCTAGCCAGCCACATCTTGAGTCAGGTTAAGGACCTATTATATACGTATATATATATGTGTGTGTGTGTGAATTTAGAAATTCAGCTGGCTTATATAGTTTTGTTTTGTTGTTTTTTTTTTCTCAGCAAACGAGACTAAATTTCGTACAACCAGTGAGTTAAATCGAGAGCTAATATTTAATACTATTCAAATGGAGGAATTAAAAAAAAGATAAACCTGTATAACAAAGGTTTGTTTAAAGAGGTTTATCTTGGGTTATAAATCTGGTTATTGTATCTCTCTTCTAAGTAAAGAATTTTCAGGAAAGTATTTTGCACTATGGTGTAAGTTTAGCCTACCCTCTTCAACTACTGAACTTAGAGTATGCAAAAGTGTTTTCTAGCCTGTGTCTTGAGTGTCTGCCTTCTGGTTTTCTTTACATGAGGGTCTGCACCTGGCATCTTTTTTATCTGTGATTAGGAAGAAAGAAAATGATTTAAAACTTTGCTCAACAGAGATCTGCTCAAATAGAGACTTTTTTTTTAAATGAAAAGTGATTCTGTCTGCGTGCAATTTTTGTAGTTAAAATAGCTACATATGTTAAGCTCATAGAAGACTGATTTGTGGGGCAGTGAAAGCACGTCCATTTTCTATTGTATGAACTCATAAAAATACAACTTCAATGACTTTTTAGCTGAGTTTTCAAGGCACGTTTCTCCTTTGTTACATAGCAAAGCATGAATGTAACAGGCCATAAATTCTGCTAAATAAAAGAGGGCTAGGGAGTGAGCTTAAGCGCTGAATCCTTGATTGTACATACTGCTTAATTGTTAGCTTTTAGCCTGGCTCTGTTTTGACGGCTAGAATTAGCTCCTTCCACAACACATCTGCTCTAGAAAGTACTAGCACTAAATAATGTGGACATAAGAAAATCTTACTTCGTGGCATGGTCAGAGATCAAATTGCATCCCTTTTGTTTAGCACTATAATGTACAAACACAGGGGAATATTATTAGCTTCAGGAAAAGATTTTGGGCCATGACTTTATTAACAGAACATTTTATTTACAGCAAAATGGTATGATCCTGTCATTGTTGGGATTTTGGTGCCTGCTGTGCTTACTTTCATCTAATACCGAAAATGTTTAAGACCCACATTGCAAATCTGAAGATTCCTTTTCTTTATATAAGTTACCATTTCAGATAATGGGATTTCTTTCAAACTGGAGTTTTCTAGCCTCATATCATTGTACTTCATCTCAGACTTCAAGTGGGTTTCTTGCAAAATGTTTGGTTGGACATTGTCTATTCATTTCACCTTAGGAGAATCCTACCTCATTAAACTTGTATATTAGCACTACAGATATTCTCTTGTACTGCTTATTACCAATTAGAAAACAGTTGCTGCAGCCAATCAATAGCTTGGCTACACAAAGTTTCGCTAACTGAAATTTTGTTTTTACACTGTATCTTTGGGGAGACCTTAGCCTGTCATCATGCCCAGGTTGTCCTTGATGCATTTGTGCAAAATGTCAGTCAGATAGGATTTCAGTTTCAGATACCACCATGCCCCCACCATTGGTGGGGAGTGAGGGGGAGGGGGTATGAAATGTAAAGGGAAATTTGTACAGAAACTGAATAACTGAGTTCCTTGATTTCCTATTTCTAACCAGAAAAGTCAGGTACTGATTTTGAACTTACGGTCTGATTTTTTCATCAGATACCTGGCACAGGAAGCCTTTCCTGTTGTTCAATTATTGTTATACTTTGCTGTTCTGTTACACTTAACCATTGCTACTTTTGGGGTAGAAGACTCAAGGTAATATATTAATTGTTTACTCTCAGTAACAATGAATGGAGAAAATTCTTTTGCTTAAAGTCAGTATAAATTTTGAACCATAATTGGTTTATTTTAAACATTAATAATGTTCTACTTTATCTAATAGACATAAAAATAAAATATTTTTCACTGACTTTTACAAGCTGTACATCTCAACACCATTGGAAAACTACAATCTACAGTAAGACATAATTGTATAATAAAGATTACTGTGGCTTTACTTTCACTGTTACTCAATTTTTCCCTTTCTGCATCAGTTGTCAACAGCCATGAGTCTACATAAACAATCCAAATAGCAATTACGGTACAAGCCTGTGATAGACCATCATCTCAATAGTGTGTATGATAAACTCTTGTATCACTGTCCTTGCTACTAGGAGCTGAGTGCCTCTGAGTACTAATTGAAATGATGCAACACAGTAAATAAGTAGGTACAACTTGATCCCGTGTATTTAACCCTTACAAATAGGTATGATAAAGAATAGAATTCATAGCTGAGAGGCAATGGTATGCTGAGCAGCATTTAGTTGCAGATAGGTACAGAAAAAAAAAGAACCTTCTGGTTTTGGCCTGTGCATTTCCAAAGTGATTACAGCATTACAGAATTCTACTACCGCCTTTTGTGGGACTTTTTTTTTTTTCCCCCTCTCTTTTCTGTTTTGGATTATTTAACGTTAAATTTTTATAATTACAGTCTTAAAGATCTAAGATGAAGGTGTGTTCATTTATAATCAAATTTTATTTAATTTACTTGACTCAATTTAAAAGATATAGCTGGGTGGCTAATGAAGTTTTCAGTTTAATTTGTGCACTAAGTAGTAACAGGTAGGAAACAATTATGTAAAATTTTAATTGGAATTTACAGAGGGAATGAGGATTTAGTCAAATTAACATTGGTTTAACCTAAAATGGTCTTGATTATTTTTTAATTTTAAGAGGGTATATTTTTCACTTATGTTATTGCTTTAAAAATAGCTATCTTAATTATTTAAATAAAAAACTGCCCCCAAAAAACCCAAACCTTTCAAGAACTGTCTTAAAAGCCACAAAGCCAAAAGAAACCATTGCTTATGCTTTTGTTTCCTCCAATTTATTTACTCAGCTGAAAACATTAACTGAATTAACAAACTTTTGTCTCCATTTCTTGCATTACCCATCACTGGAGAGCCGAGATTGTTTTTATGAGTTCCTTGTCAAGAAAATAGCACACTTTTTCAAAAACTGTTTTTTTAATTTGTTGACGTTTCAGTGTGATTATCTTTCATAAATTGCATGCTGTTTTTCCCCACAGCTACAATCCCAGATTAGTATATAACATTAGATGTTGACGAAAGACACTGCAGTAGCATTAAGTGTTAGTACTAGTGCATTCATTGTGCATTAGACTAAGTAGAACTTAATTCTTGTTCTGAGTGGGAGGAAAAAGTAGAAGAGGCACTGGAATATTTGCCATGTTGGAAAAATCAGAAGTTACAATGACAATTTTTTTTCTTTCATTTTTCCCAATAAACTGAATTCTGATTACATTTACTGCATACTTAAATGAAGGAGAAACATGTACAAAAGCTTTTAAAGGAGATGATGCCAGTCATATTTTTCTTTTGATTTGGTTTGCTCTTTATGTAGGTTTTTTTTTTTTTTCAGTTATTGTATGTTTAGCCAACCATCAGCCCCATCCTGAAAGTCAACAATAATAAAAATGTAAATCATCATCAAAAGCATGCCTTGCAGTGAGAGAACATTTCAAAGATTGTTTATCAGTTGTTCATTTTCTCCTGTCAGATGTTGAAATCTTTTACTTCCCATCATACTGCACAGAAATGCAGTTTTACTGATAGTGTCTACTTGTAGCTAAGCTGTGAAAAAGTCAAAATTTCATTTTGTAAAAGCAGTTATCACACAGAGTACTGCAGACCTAGGTTATTGGTCCTTATTTAGCAAGCTCACTGATAAGATGTCTAATTTCCTGGCCAACCTTTTTGTGTGTATGTGTGTGTAAGAGTGTGTATGTATGTGTGTGGGCCTATTAAAGTATATATTAATAAAAAATACCTCATACAGATTTTTCACTTGCAGTATACAGATACAGAAATCATGTAAACACCAGCCATGAAGTCACTGTGAAAAAATATAAGATTTTAATTATTAAATTAACTGTTAATATTATAATACAGTATATTTAAGTGCTGCATGAAATTTTAGTTAGAAATATGTGTGGACTACCTGACTTAACATTGACCACAGTTTAATACAGACTCAGTCAAGTTCTTCTGCTGTTGTTTTAAGTTTGAAAAATTTCCATATCTAAATTAGAGGTCTTTTGAAAAAAATGGAAGGGAAAAAGGTATGTTAACCATTTTAATACAGATTTCTGTTGTAGAAAATGTGCAATAGAAGAGTTTTGTCTACCATCTTTCCATATATGGCTTATCTAATATATTAAAATAATACTCCTATTTTCCCCTAAAAGAAGCCTATACAAACATTTTTTCTTAGTACTAAAAAGAGTGAATAGTAAATAGTTCCCTCATCTTGGGCAGGAACAGTGAAAGAATAGTTAAAAGAAAGACCTTTCTATTCTGTCTGAGGGAAAAATCTGGTCACGAAGAATTATTTTAGGCACTCTTTCTTTAATTATTTTTTGCTTAATGTATCAGCAGCTTCTTAGTTGTCCAGATTTGGGGTTTGGATTGTTTGGTTTTTTTTCCATTTTGTTTATAGTTCATACTTTTGAAAGAAATGCAGCCACTGTAATAAAATTGTTAGGAAGTTAGGACAGTGACTTATTAGTTGAACTATAGAACAAGTAGACCTAGGTTTAATCCCAGCAATTTCTTTCTTAAAGAAGAATTATAAAAACAAAATTTCGGGCAAGAATTGCAGGTCTATTTAATTGCTTCTCCTTCCATTATGCATTTTCATCTTCACTGCAGTGTTTCATAGAAGAGCAAGTATATTATATCCTACACATCAGATAGATCTTGTAATATCACCTGCAGTTGAAGCCAACAAAAGTGGAAATAATTTTATGGATGGTTTCCTCTGCACTTAAAATTTTTCTCTAAATCTGTACTCATTTAGCACAGCAAAATGAAGTCTTGATTACTGTTAATACTCAACTCATTTAATAATATAGATATGGCTCCACAAATACAGTAATGACCACAGAAGTTAAATGGCAGTTAGAAAAATATTGTTAGGTACTATATTGCCAGGAAAGAGGAAAACGGTTGTATTCTTACCACAACTGAAAGAAAGCCCTTTGCCCAAAACAAAGTTTCTGCTTTTTGTTTTGATGCTTCAATGAATTGCTTTTCATAATTAAACAACTATCTGTAGAGATGTTCGTTATGTGTTTATTAAAGATCGTCTAACTCATTTCCTGTTGACATAAAATTGAGTGGCAATGTAACTTATAAATAGCTGACATCGAAGAAAATGAAGGGGGCTGTTTAAGTGGGTTAAGTTTGCTCATGTGCTTCCTGGAGAGTTTTTGAACTGTAATCTTTACTTGAATTGAGTTACTACTGTTCAATGCCTTAATTTCTTACTTTTTAAAAAAAGAAATTAAGGCACATTTTAATGCATTTTAAAAGTCTGAACTCTGTAAGCATTATCTGTGCCCATGAACATCTGTCTAAAATGGCGTAATTCCAAAGATACTGTAAAACTTAAAGTTCGGTTGGTGATCTTGTCTATTGTTTAGATAGCACCAATTTCATGAGGCCTGAACTTAGTCATTACTATTACTCAGTTTCTCTCTATCATTTTTTTTTTTCTTTCTGGGAGGGAGAATGAAAAAACAACCAACAAACCAACCAACCAAAGAAGCACACCAATATTGTTTAATTCCCTGAAAACAAAGCTAAAATCACTCCACAGAACATCAAATCTAAAATGACTACTATAATTTCCTTACACACTCTTTCCAACTTGGATCGTTTCAGTTATTACCTTATCCTTATATCAACTTTGGTTAGCTCACTTTAAAAGAAGTATCATTTATCTCATGATGTAAATTAAATAGCTGTTGTCAGGTCTATTAAATAGAGTATTACTTTATTTACCCCACAGCTGATAATAGAGTCACACAATTCAATCTAGACTGGTTTTCTGTAAGTCATAGCTGTGATGTCTCCAAAGGGATAAAAAAAAGTCATATCCTCTACTTCTTGGCTTATTTTCATCATTACGTATATTGCTATGCAATAATAAATCACATGAAATACTTTTTTTGTCGCTACAGGGCTCAAGGATTATCTTCTGTGCTTGATATTTATTTGAGCTCCAGAAATATAAATATGTCTAAATCTTGCTGAATGAGGATCTATGTTGTACACTAATGCACCAGTTTAGACATGTTTGGAGTTTGGGAGATGTAATTAAATAACCCAAATGCAGTCATACTATATGCAAAGTCTCAGACTTGTCTATGTTTTATATGAAATACAG
This sequence comes from Psilopsiagon aymara, assembly GCA_024733675.1. Taxonomy (NCBI): domain Eukaryota; kingdom Metazoa; phylum Chordata; class Aves; order Psittaciformes; family Psittacidae; genus Psilopsiagon; species Psilopsiagon aymara. The sequence goes on from JANRGW010011529.1 coordinate 38,556, forward strand.
CATCCAGAACATTGCTGCTCAGTAAACTATGAAAGGTAAGTGAACATCCTGAGAGCCTGACCTCGCCATATGACATGGGATAGAAAAAAATGAAGTGCGCTTTGCAGGACAAACCCTGACTACTACAGCTAGTTTGTCACCTACACGTAACCAGATGGTGGGCTATGTTGCTGAAGAAAAAGTCTCTGTTGAATAGTGGGATGAATTCTGTTCTCGCTGATTTCGCAGTTTCCTTGATGAAGAACAGAGGAATAGAAAGTAGCCCTGTTTTTCCTCTAATTTCTACCGAATTTCTTCCTGTTTATTCTGCTAGAGGGGAAGAAATAAAAGGAAAAGGTTTATGAAGTAAACGGATACTGAGAACTGGAATTAAATTTAGAAGAAGACCCTCAGCACCTTAAGGGTTCCTCCCACATAACAGCTCTGCTTCACCAAACAGTCATGATGACAGGTTTTGAGACCTTGGAGGAACAGATTTTGGAAAGCAGCCATATTTTTGGCTAAGTATCTGTGTATGCAATTAATTGATTTCCAGACCTGCTGTGTGCATCCATCATACTATTCTCAACTCAGAGTTTTAGTTTTATATTCTCCTCTTTACCTTGATGTGTGTGTGTGATACATTGCTCATTCACACTCTCAAAGTTCAGATTGTAGCATCTATTTCAACATAAAAAGGACATGATGCTGTTGGAGCAAGTCCAGAGGGCCACAGAGATGATCAAGGGGCTGGAGCTCCTCCCATAAGAAGACAGGCTGAGAAAGTTTGAGCTTTTCAGCCTGGAGAAGAAAAGGCTGCGTGGAAACCTCATAGCAGCCTTCCAGTATCTGAAGGGGGCATATAGGGATTCTGGGGAGGGACTCTTCATTAGGGATGGTAGTGATAGGACAAAGGGTAACGGGTTCAAACTTAAACAGGGGAAGTTTAAATTGGATATAAGGAAGAAATTCTTTGCTGTGAGGGTGGTGAGGCACGGGAGTATGTTGCCCAAGGAAGTTTTGAATGCTCCATCCCTGGCAGTGTTCAAGGCCGGGCTGGATGGAGTCTTGGGTGACATGGTTTAGTGTGAAGTGTCCCTGCTCATGGCAGGTGGTTTGGAGCTAAATGATCTTAAGGTCCTTTCCAACCCTAACTATTCTATGATTCTATAGTTTCAGTTTAATTCAGTCACAGAAAGTGGATGGAGCAGGAAGTGCGCTTCCAAAAGTTTCTCTATGCCTTCAGATCTTATCTTGAAAGTTTTAAAGGATTGCCCCTCTTGGTTTTCCCCATGAGATTAGCATGTAGGTTTTGGAAATGTCTTGTGACCGCAAAAAAAAAAGCCACCTTTGCTAGGGTACCCTTCTGTAATGTGAGGGAACTTCACAGAGCTGTTTTATTGCTTTGGTGCTGTATGATGTGGTTTATGCTCAAATGTATCAGACCAAAGACAGAGAATGGAGGTATAGCTAGCGAAACAGAATAGTGAAAGGACGGGGGGAAAGGGAGAGAAATGAACTTGAAGTACAGGAAATTCCATTTAAATGCAGGAAAACATTTTAACTGTGAGGTTGCTGAACAGAGGTAGGGGAGTCTCTCTCTGGGCCTGTTAAAAACTCAACTGGACACAGTCTTGAGTTGTGTCTGGACTAGATGGCTTCCAGTGGATCCTTCCAACTTTAACCATCTTGTGATTCTGTGAATTGGTAAGGACATGTATTTGGTAGTTACTGAAAGAAAACATGATAAAGATTTTCCTCTGCTGTTCTTCAACTGTAATATGACCTGAAGAGAAGCAGTGAATAATTGAGATGCTTGTTTCATTTTCCTGTGTTCTTATGGGAAAAGAAAACCAAAGCCATTTTTCTGAGAACAGAAGGTATATTTACTCTAATGTTTTTATAGTCACATTCTGCTCATGTACTATGTTTTGAGGTCCATATGCTAGGGTTTGCTCTCTGGTTAAGGATAAGAATCATATAATTAATTTTACGTAGCACTGGTAATGCAGGCCATTTATATTCTTGAAAAGCTTTATAGAAGACTTTATTATTATTATTTTTTAAAATAAAATCCCCAGAACAAAAAGCACACATAAAACATGAATTGACTAAGTAGCTATCCTAGCAACCTTTTCATACCCTAGTAAGCAGTAAATGTTTCCTTTTTAGAACTCTTTTTCTTTTAAATCTGGTCAGTAGAGTATTTTTTACATAGAAGTGATTTTACTAAAGCTGTAGAGACTTCAAGAAGTTTGGAAGTCTCAGAAAGATCTCAATGTGGAAGGGTTGTCTTTCATAGGGCTTTGTAAACTTGAATGCTTGTAAATGTCTGTATCTTCTCAAAGTAATATAGATCAAAATCATCCAAGGTTGTTGAAACTTTATCAACAGAATTAGTTGGACGCTGAAAATTAATTTGAATAAGTGTATTCAGTTTAGCCATTCACACACAATTCAAAAATCATAACTGCATTGAAACCAGTATATACCATTTATCAACACCTCTTAGAATATTTGTCTGTTTAGAAAGTGGCAAACATTTCTGAGTTTGAGATGAAACATGTCTGACACAGATTTCTGACAGAGTTAAAAATCTGTGGACCAGTAAGCATAATTGTGGACCCGTGAGCATAGCTGCAAATATAAAAAAGTGAGGCTTTTTTTGGACAGCTTAGGCACTGGGTAGCTCTTATGGATTTTTAGATGATGACTTATTTACAGAATGAGCATATAAATAATACAAAAGTGGCAGGTTTGGAAAATCTGAGCTCCCATTCTACCTGCTTAAAACGAATTGGGTTTTTTGTTTGTTTGGGTTTTCTTTTGTTTGTTTATTTGGGGGTTGTTTTGTTTTGAGTTTTTTTTTGTTTTCTGGGGGTTTTTGTTGTGTTTTTTTCTCCTGCTTGTAGATTTTGTACTGCCGTGTTTCGGATTTGAGGTGTTTTTCTGGGCCCATAGCGTCTGAACAGACCCATATCAGATGTGAACTTTGGAAAGCACAGCAGCACATTTCTTTCCTCCTGTACTTAATCTGCTTGCCGCCTTTAATTGAAAAAGGTTGGATTATTGTTTTTCGTTTAAAGCTTTCATCAGCTTTTAAAATAGATAGTACCTAAATTCATAAGGGATTAAGGAAGAAAATAAGTATACATTTTCACAGCCTTTAAATCACGTAATTTGCCACAGAAATTAATGTGTATCATCTTGAATTATTATTTGATCTTATACGTAAGTACTCTGCTATTTAAAAAGAGTCTTAATAACAAATATACCAAAGGCAGTTTCAAAGCCCTTTCATCATTTTTTTTTATTAGTATCTCCCATTTTCATTTCATTGCTTTTGTTCCTTACCACCTTCTTCATCCAGAAAAATAAGTAACAGCCAGTGTCGCTTTTGAAATGGAAAAATGGTTTCAAATCACTGGCAAAGCTTAATGACTTCTGACTGCTGAGATATGTTAATTTAAGCCAGACCAAATGTTCCTCAGCTGCAAATATTTGGTGTTGTTCACTGGGAACTGGCAAGATTTATGAGAGCCCAGTGGCAAAGGCTCTCTGCTCACATGCCTCACATTACAATTGTTTCACATGTTAGATGATAAAAGGCTGTTTGGAAAAAAAAAAAAGAAAAAAACAGAAGAAAGA